>VWZL01000079.1:65603-84540 GCA_013396915.1 Stercorarius parasiticus | reverse complement strand
TCATCTGGTAATGGAGAATCCTGTTACACAGTTAACAGGGAATCCTCTTACAATGTTCATCACTGAGGTTTGCGAAGTTCTTTGTTCTTTTGGGGAATGAAGGCAAGCTCAGCAGTTTCATGTGTGAGTGACCTTATATATGGGTTTGAGGCTATTTTGGACCCTTTTTTAAAGTCTGTTTGATTTCTTTCAAAATAAATATAAGTTTTGGGGTTTTGTTTTTTGTTTGTTTTTTTTTTATTATTATTATTACAAAATAAAATAAAAGTTTGTGAAATGTCTACCTATTTATCATCCGTATCTATTCACAAAGTATTGCATGAATTCACAAATAATTTAAATTGCTCTAAGCCTAATATTTTCAATAATATATTTGGCAAAACATGTGGGGCAGTTTTAGCCAAGTATGATGACTAATTTCCTGCTCTGGGCTTGAAGCTGTTTCCTAAGCAGTTGCAAGGACACAGAGTTCCAGGGATGTTCGATACGTTAAAAAAAAAAAAAAAAGTGTCTCCATTTTTTTTTCTACCTGTTACACTGCTGACTTGTAAAATTAGTCGTGTCTGTAGAGGGGCATTTTTGATAGTCCTTGATATCAGTTATCTTTAACTTGTCATATGTAATTTCTTTTTAAAAAAAAAAAAAGAGGAGAAATTTAGGGAAGTTTAGGTCAAATTGTCACTAATCTTGTTCCAGTTTCATATAAGATTATGATGCAAGTTTTACACGTTGTGGCAGGAAGCATTGCACCTCCACATTATCTTTGCTATAACATATTTTGGGTGAACTGAGCAAAATAGCACGTGTTGGTTTCACTGAAGCCAATTGAAGAACTTCCTCTTGGCTACACTAGCAACAGGATTTGGGGCACAAAGTTTTTGGGATCTGTCAGCACTGTAGCACCCCTTTTACTCATGTTGTACAATCCTGATTTGACAAATTTGGTGGATTATCACTCCCCGTCCCTAAGACATTGCCCCCTCGCTCCCCACTGCTGGCCACCTGTACCCCTGCAAAGGCTCGCGTGGAAAATTAATGCTTTTGTTCTGCAGAAGTGGGAGTGGAGCCCTATTTTCAGAGCAAAGCATAGGACTGTTGTCCCCATTGCTACACCTTAGAGAAGCCCTTTATTACGCAATGCCCCTCACTGTGTGTGGAATCTGTTTCTGGAATGAATTAGGAGTCAAAGACCACATTTTCCATTGAAAAATACAGCTGATATGCCTCACCAGCAGGAAAGTGACAGTTCTGTTTCTATCTCTGTTTTGTGTCTCACCAGAGCAAAGATCTGAGGTTTACCACTCCAGCGCTATAAAATTCAAGAATTTGTCTTCATTGTGACAAAGCACGCATGTATTTTGCCTTTGAGTCATGTAGGTGAACACCTGTTAACTTTGGGTTTTGGCTTTGAACCAATGACAAGCTTCATAATACTCTCAGTTAAAAAGCACCCAGTTCCACCTGGTTTGGACATAAAACCCAGAAGCTTGTCTCAGCATAAGCTAAAATAAAGGCTCAGGTTTACTTGAAATATTTGCAGAGCTTTTGTTTCCTTTTTGGTCAGTTTGGGTTGATCCATGACAGAACCCAGTCCCTTGAAATCTGCACGGCTTCTGGCTGCCTCGAGGGAATTTTTCAAAAGTGAAGTAATAATACTTTTCTGATCTCCAATATGTTTTTTAAAATTATGTTTTAATAGCTCCTTGTGTCTCTCTTTCTTTCCTTCTTTGAAAAAAGAAGTTAATTATGGCAACTTAATTAGGCCTTGCAAAGCACCAAAGTAAACCAAGTCCTCTAAAAATGCTTTAGGGTACGGTTCAGTCATTATGAGCTGGTATTTAGGAAGAGAATTATCATGTCTGGGAATTACAGACCCAAGGTCCTGCATGTCAACAAGATAAGAGGAAATATGTCATATTATCTTTGGCTACAAGTTTTCACACAAATATGCACCCAGGATTTTTGAAGGTTTTCTGTAGCAATTCATTTCTGCTCAGTTGGCACCTGCTGATGAAAGGAATCTCTGAGTGATGGTCTCAGATTTCTTTAGATCAGAACAAAACTGACACTCAGTCTTTCAGTGTAGGGCAGAGAAAATAGAGTTTTTCTTCAAAGCTGAGCCACATGGAAGGACGACTTTGTCAAAAAGAAATAGGGAAAATAGAGGAAAATTAGGAAGGGCTGAGCATGGCCTGTTTGCAGTGCTATAAAGTCACTAAAACCTTGAAGGTGCCTAAAATATTTGATATTCATGCCACTATATCAAAAGGTTCGGACTGCCATTAGGTATTAAAATTTGTCATTTTAAATTGCTTTTTTGCCAGCACTAGCAATATAGATATTGAAATTTCCTCAGAAAGTGCTTATCTCATCAAGAGTAAAATTATAGTATATGAAATACTAATTACAGTATTATGAAGAAAGGTGAACTTTCCGGTGACATTTTATCTATTAGTGGAATACTAATGTTCTTCTTTCTTAAAGCAGAAGCCACACATAGTGGTTTCTGTTATTTTCTCATCAGAATCTTTTTTACATATATGTACATAAAAAAATGATTTTTTAAACCTTCTTAAGAATCCATGATTCCACAGAAGCAGTTGAGTCTTAATCACACCTCAATCATAGTTCATCAGTATGCACCAAGAAATTCTTCCTAATGTCTAGCCAGTAGATAATACAAGAAACTCTTCCTAGAGCTATGTAGTATCCTGCTACTGAAAAGTTAGCTATTATTTAATTTCGAAAGACATGTTATGAAGTTCTGTTAGAATAGAATAGGGAATTCTTATTATTATTTTTGGTGTGGTTTATTCCTACTATCAAGGAACCAACTGATTTAGGTGATATGCAAACTTATTTCAATCTTTGCTAAGAACAGGTACCATTGTCCTTTGAAACACGATTAACTTGGGCTGATGTCTTCATTTAAATATTCGTCTTCCTTTCTATGTGTTCAAACAAAATCATTTAAGAGGAAAGCTATGCTATTTTTACTTCCAGAACCTTTTCTGGTTTCTTTAGTGCATTTTTTGCGTGCTCTGTGTTTGTTCTTGCAGTATGCTCAATACTGTCAAAGGCAGTCAGTCTGATCTCATGAAATGTCATACCAGGACTATAAAATATTGAATAAGTTTGTATAAGTTTTGGATATCTAACAAAATACACTTCATTGTGTTTCAGCTCTACACAGTTCAGTTGCGATTTCCTTTGGCCAGACTGAAAATAATTTTTTTTTAAAAGTCTCAATAAATATTTTATCTGACAAATTTTTCTTCTCTTTCCATTCATATAATAGTATCCTCCAATAGATGAGCTTACTCACATGTTTTTTCACATATAGTTAGGGTTTTTTTTCCTCTCCATACACAAAGGCAAGCCTCAAATATCCTGTGTTCACCGTGTTAAACTCCATCTAGATGCCTAGCAGAGATTTATTAAATCAGTCACAGGTTTTGCTTTCCTGGTTGACAGCAAAAAGGCACAATCTATTCAACAACAAATACATTTACATGAGTGTTTATCACTATGGTTCCACATACAATTTAACATTCATTTTTGGTAAATATTTGAACACTTATTCTACACACAGTACAAATAGAAACATGTAGACAAAAAAAAAAAAACAAAACCACAGGATCAATGCATTGGAAAACCACATTTTTTTCACACCCAAAATCTTTTCTTCTCTCGAACAAATTATTCTGAAATTTTCCAATAGTTTTTAGTCTCTGTTTTTTGATATATACTAGTCTCCGAAATTTTAGTCTGTGTTCAGTCATTCCTGGAGCCGAGTAGACGAATATTTTGGGTACAGATCTCTCACTTGTGGAATTAATTTGATTGCATATCCCATGAACGCTAGAGTTCAGTTGCTTCTGATCACGATTGAGCTGTTCAATGTGGCTTTCAGCTGGGCCAATGGATCTACTGCCAAGGAGTTTAGTGACACACAGAATTAGAGTAAGAATCTATTAATTGATTAGAGCTTTTTTCAGGAGAGTTAAACAATTTATTTTAATGGCTATAATGGGGAGTACTTGCCTTTATCTATTTATTTATTTTAAAGCTGTGGCCAATTCTCTGTGAGAACCCACCCAATCAAGTAAGAAACACCCATAGAAAACAATTTATAGGTACTGTTCTTGCAAACCTGATATGTTCTGTTCATACCGATTTCAGTGAGTGGGCTGTGCTTGTTGCATCTGCAAGCCTCAACCTGTGGACAAATCAGACACTGTAAATTCCTCTTCTGACGGGGAAGAATAGGAATAGTGAGCTGTGTGAATGAGCTGCAAGCTGCCAACCATCATTCCACTGTATTTCATCTCCACTTTTAGCATCTATTATATAAAAAGGGAATATGTTGCGCTGAAAGATGAGTTTCATCGACAGGAGCGGGAGAACGAAAGATCACGAACCCATTGTCTTCCCAGGGTTTGACCACACCACCATCCTCCGAGTCACTACACCGTCATTAAGACCATTATTAGCTCCCTCTGATCGATAGCAGGCAGGCGAAGCAGGTCCTTGTGCTGCAAGAGGGCCTGCTGCTAAATACAGAACCTCTTCTAATAGCTCTGTAAATCAAATGCACTAAGATAATAGTTTTTATCTACAGATCTGAAGGTTGTTTATGGAGGATGAAGTACTCAAAAAGATACATCATCTTATTTCTCAGAGTAACCTGTAGCAGGCAGTTAAATCCTAAGGAGGTATTTTCCCAGAATCCATTTGCTGTAAAGAAATGGCTATCTCAAACAATAAATACAGACCCTTAATTCTTCACCAGCTCAGCAGAGTGGTAAAGGAATAACGCGTATTCTCTGTTGTTGTAATGAATAATCATTTTATATACACATAAGTAAAAAAGCAATTTTATTGACTCTTACATTTAAGTCTTTCTGCTGAAATTTGAACCTGCAGACAACACACTAGGTGATGTTTTCATACACCAGATAGGCATTTATCCAGATATTGAACACATTATCATTACACAATTTGTCTTACTGTGACTTGGAATTGTGTCCATCTGCACATATTTAAAATGAAATGTGGTCAATTGATTAAGTGGAGGAGAGATTGATTTTTAGACTAAAGCATGATGACAATAAGTTATTTGACTTTCAAACATGTCAGCCTCAAATATGCTTGACACTCCCAGCTTCCACAGAGCTTCAAGAAATCTGTATACATTTTAAGGTTAAACTATTCTATGACTATCATTTGTAAAAATAAGATTTTCTTCAATCGTGTTTTGTTTCCTCCATTTATCCTGTCTCTGCCTGCCTGGATGTCTTTGGGCTGTGGGATCTCAGTGTAGAGTTGGGAGGGGTCGGTGACTATCATTCCATACAAGATTCTCCTTCTGAAAATAAGCCTTAACAGTAGAATTTCCCATTGACCAAAAGGTGTCCTTTTTCTGCTTGGTTTCCATTTCTACTCAGTACATGGAGTAGTTTGAAAAATGCTCTTTTCTTTGCTTTGTTAAAAGCCTCTGGAAAACAACTCAAAAGAAAACATAAAATGGCTAAAATACTATTTCATATAAAATATTATCTGCAGAAGTAAAACAAGAACTGATGCTTTCAGACATGAATATATTACCTGATAATCCTTCCTCCTTATCTGCTTACATTACCCCCAAGCTGTCTTCTTTTTTCCAATGAAAATTTATTTTTAATAGATCAGGACATTGTGAAATCCAAGGGTTTTTTCCTTAGAGATGTTGAATCTTTTGCTTTTATCAAAGACTTTTTTAACAGACAGGTGCATTAAGTAACTTCATTTTGTGAATATTATAGTAAGAATTATGCCCGCATAGCACTCTAGAAGTACATGTTAAAAGCTGTAAAAAAATAAAAGGCATGTGCAGCTGTAATTGTTTTCAGTTTGTGTTAGGAAGACTCACGTGCTATGATAGTATATAGAAGAGACAGCTCCTATTTAAAAGACAGTTCCTATTATCTCTCCTATACAAAAACACAATAAAAGAGAATTCCCTACTCCAAAAAGTGTAAAGAGAACGGAGCTGAAAAGTATAAAGGAAAAAAATAGAGGCGTTAGACAAATCGTCTTTCAAACATTCAGATTATATTTTGGATTTTAAAATGTGAATAAATGGCCAGGGTTTGGTTTTTTTTTTTTTAGAAATCTTTCTGTTTTATGAGGGTTGTACAAGACTTTTATATGCACTTTGATCCTCAGAGAACAAACATTAAGGGTAATAGGAGAGCTCTTTCTCTCTGGGTCTGAACAGAGTCAGATTTCCCAAGGGGCAATTCTCTGAGGAATTAGAAAGCAGTTTGAGGTCAAGTTTCCCGAAATAAGGATTGTGTTGTCTGACTGCATTTTTCAAGGCCTCAGGTGTGTTTGTGTGGAGAACACTTAAGATATACACAGACCGCGTTACTGACCTCTCTGTTCTTTGAAACCGTCATCCAAAGCATCTGCTGTATGAAAAAACAAGTGTGAAAAGCAGAGAAAAGCACCGTTTTGATACCATTTTGCACTTCACTGTGTAGAAACCTTTCTGCAAGGTGCATTGCACATTGAGGATAATGCCTGAACAACAGCTAATGCTGCGATCCTGCAGCTGAGGGCTGGTCTGTGCTCTGGCAAAGAGTCTTCACTTGGAGCTGTGTGAGGGAAAACATTTGCAAGCAGGCGAACGAGACGTTTTACACCTCAGCAAAGAAAGAGAGGAGAAAAAGAACCTAGCAGGATGACTGTTTAACGGCGGATTTACAAAAACACACATCACTAAGTCACAAAACACAACAAGGTCCTGGGGTAACCTTGGACTGTGCAGGAATCGCGAAACCAAGTCCGTGATTTTTTTTTTTAGCTCTGAATGAGCAATTTAAGTGTGAGCCCAGCTCTAAGTACGCAGTCCCGTTTACCTCAGTGGGAGTATTCATATGCTTAAATTTAAGCATATGCTAAATATCATGTACAATTGGGACCCATTTGCATCTTTAAGTAGGAGAAGCAGCGTGGGTGATGGAGTAAGTCATTTCTGGAGCTCAGGCAGGGATATACATAAAATTAAAAATATGAAGAACAAATGAGTAAGTGGTGTATTAGAGTGGTAAGTGTCTGCCTGTAAATTGTTAGCAAACACAAGCCATTAACACGAAGTCACATGTTTCCAAAAAGGCAGTGTGGAGAGTTACTGTTAATGCATGTCATAAACATCTCTAATTATCAACAGACAAAAATGCCCTCAATATTAAAAAAAAAAAACAAACACAAAACAACAACAGAATGAGTACGTGGTTGTGCATGTGTAATTTTCTCATGTCTCACTGTTAGCAGAGATTTTCTTCCTTTGATCCCTGCACAGCCGGTTTGTGTGTGGGTGCCAGAGTGCAGGGATGGTGGGAGGGAGGAAAAACAAGATGAGGATGCTTCTTGCAGCATTGTGTTGCTGCCCGTGCTCCCCGTGCACAGCTCCCTTCATGGTCCCATCCCCTGGCAATATTGATGCTACTGTAGCATCTTCTTCTGCCATATTCTCCGAGACAACAGGTAGAGACAAGACAGTCTCTGAGACCAAGACAGCAGGGGAACAGCAAGGTTCGTACACTTAGCCCAGACAATTTGCCCAAGTTATAGTGAAGCACCAACTCAAACAGTTTGTAGTGTCTTCCATGTGCCTCTGATCTTACTCATTCCACTTTTCAAGCAGCTCCACTACAAGGCCTATGACAGCGCAAGAAAGTATACTTTATCCCATCTTTCTGAGCTGGAACAATATTTTCCAGTAGCTTTTGATTTTTCTGCTCTTGAAGCACCAAAAGGGCCTGCTTCATCCAGATGTGTTTTCAAAAATTAGTTATCACCCAGACCTGTTTGGGCAGCTAAAAAGGAGAAATCAGTGGCCATTTCCACTAGCCAAACTCTTCCCAGTCCTCTCCCCCCAAATAAATCTGAGTTGCAAGGGTATGAACTGATCTTCTCCAGAGTGAAGTATCAAATAAGCAGCCTTTGCGAAGCGCGGATGGAGGCACAAGGCACCATGTCTCAGCAAGGACTAAACCTATCAGCATGGCACATTTCTCCTGCAGTAAATTTGACCCAGATTCAATTATTTATGAGCAAACAGCCTCATGCCTACAGTTAACAGGAGAAACTGGGTATAACATTGTGGACACATATGCAGTTCATTGTCTGTGTCTAGATTTCCAGTTGTAATTTAATAGACTTTTTGCGAATATTTGGCCTATCATCTTTGAAAAGTAATTTTGGATTTAGGTTAGCATTGCTCAAATATAATGCTGTTATTTCTTCTTTCCACTGCTTCACGGAAAAGCCACTGATAAAATTTATATTCGTAAAGTTCTGTGTCTTAAGGAACTGGAAGGAAAATTAAGTACATGCTGGGACACTTACCTAGATATAATCACTGAAACTACATTTCTTCCAATTCTTCCCCTTTTCTTGAACTCTCACAGCACAATCATTTCTTTGTGTACAAGCACACAGTTGGACACAGCAACCAGGAATGATAATACAGAATGTATAGGTTTTGTGTGTACGTTTTTTATCTCTGCATGCCACAAGTAATTCTGTGATGAAACCACTCACGAATGCACATATGTAATTGTATTTATTTCCCTGTGAAATCTGTGACATTTTGTTGCTGGAGAGAAAGTTCTATTCCATGTTTAGTTACAAGCAAAAAAAAGAATGCAGAAAGGAAAAAAACCAAGGAAGATATCAGATAAATAACAGATCCCTTTTTTCTAGATGCTGGAGTATTAGGAATTTCTTTGATTTAAAGGCTGCCTTATTGACCAAACACAGCACAGGCGGACATATAAAAAATAAAATAGTTGCAACGAAAGGCATTCTGAATCTATCACTTTTATGTTGCGCTCATCAGCGTGGTATGAGAGTGCCAAGTCTGCACACAGTCTTGGTGAAGGCACAAATACGTAGTGTAAGCAATATCCTGTAGGAAAACCGTTCTCCTCAAATTACTGCCTGAGCGACTGTAAAAAATATGCCCTTGTGTTTCTGGGTAGTAATAGAAGTGCCAGAATCAATTATCTCTGAGAGCTCTTGGGCAGTAGGAAGAGACACGTCTGACAAAGCAAGGTGCGCTCACCACGCAGTTAATTGGGTCTAAGATATGTAGCACAGGCAACAGCTCCCTCTGTTATTGCAGGATCCACTTTTCCTCTGGTCCTTTAATGGGCAACCCCATTACTAGAGCTGAAGAACCAGCAGTTACACGCCCAAACAGAATACTCCATACTTACAGGGCAAGTTAGGAGCCTCTTGGGTTATTTTTATTTACAAATACCACATGTAGACGTGCACTTGGGATACACAATGAGAGAGAACCAGTAGGACATGGGGTAGAGCTGCTGCTGCTGAGAAATAGCAGAGCTCAGCGTGGTGAAGTCATTTTGAGGGCTGGCCATATATATAATCTGCGCCGAGTGTGCTAAGCAACACATCTGCTTATTGAAGCATTCATAAGCTGCCTGTTAACATCATTTATAGTGTGTAGGATGCCTTGGACTCCTGCTGGCTTTTCTGAACAGAGATCTCCATCAGTTGCCCCTCAATGAGGCAGCCAGATATGGTACCCAAGAACACTGAGAGTTTCTAGCCTAACTCATACACTCCATAAGAATAGCTTATGGAGAAACAAAGAGAGAAAGAAAACTTTTCCACAACAAGGGTTGCTGTCTTTGATGTTTTTTTTTTTTTTTAAATATAAACTCCCTTATTAAAGAGGCCTCGTAATATAACAAAGAAATTTAAACAATAGAAGGAGAAAAAAGTCTATTTATAGTTCTATAAATAGACTGATGAGGTATCTTTTCAAGCTTAAATCTCTTTTCCTTCTTCCGTGTTTTATTAATTGATGTTCAAATAAAACGAATTAGCCTTATGACTCAGAAGAATACTCAGATCTGACAAATTAGCAGCTAAATTGTTTTGGTGCAGTATTTCAGTGATTATCAAGAGGACCATTAGTCATTGATCAACTTGCTCAAGAAAGATGACAAACCCTCTTGTCAATCATTTTGCCGACAGTTGAAGCAACAAGGAAAACAATCCTGCTTAGGGCACCTCAGCACAGCTTTGGGGATGGAGTGGGTGTCTTTGTTTTGCTGTAGTACCTGATTGACCTCAGACTTGATGCAGAAAGTGAGTAAGCACCCACGTCAGCGGAACTGATCTTGCTCTGAAATTTTAGCATCTGGCTGTTTAGCAAAACTAGAGCTTCCAACAGGGTATAAAAACCTATTAATTTCTGTTGGAATCTTACGGAAATCAAAACTTGTCACCAAAATGGGACCTGAGGACACATTTACACACATGGAAAGAATAAAAAAAAATTTTAAAAAAAGAAAGGAAGGAAACCCTACCCTACATCAGGTACCAAACTCTATAGGCAACTGCTATATGGCACAGAGGCACAGCACAGCTCACTTTGATGCTGATCACCTTCTCTTTTCTACGCCATAGACTTGCAATACAGAGTTGAGGCAGGGAGGCACCAAAACTCACTGAAGAGGTGGCTAAACCAAATGGAAATAGCATTTGGTCTAGAACAAGCAACAGCTTGCTTTTATTCAGAAATATTATCTCTCTTTTGCACAATAACCTAGAGGGGAAAAGGGTCACCCAGGAGGCTTGGTGACTTGTGTTTGCTACTTTTCTGAGACAGAAGGAATTCATGCCAAAAGCTTCAATTTCAGGTGCCTGTTACGGCCAGCTGAAGTTGGGTGAGAAGTCTGCTTCATTCCTGCTCAAACTGGACTTTAAGCAATCATGAAAAATTTCTTCACCTAAAGGATTTTCAAGAATTTGAACAGGCTGCTCAGGGAAGTGATGGAGTTGCCATTCTGGAGGTATTTAAAAGACATGTAGATGTGGTGCTGAGGGAAATGGTTTAGTGGTAACTTGGCAGTGCTAGGTTAATGGTTGGACTCGATGATCTTAGAATCATAGAATCATAGAATTGTCAGGGTTGGAAGGGACCTTAAAGATCATCTAGTTCCAACCCCCCTGCCCTGGGCAGGGACACCTCCCACTAGATCAGGTTGCTCAGAGCCCCATCCAGCCTGGCCTTAAAAACTTCCAGGGATGGGGCTTCCACCACCTCTCCGGGCAACCTGTTCCACTGTCTCACCACCCTCATGGTGAAGAACTTCTTCCTAACGTCCAGTCTGAATCGTCCCATCTCTAGTTTTAATCCATTCCCTCTAGTCCTACCATTACCCGACATCCTAAAAAGTCCCTCACCAGCTTTCTTGTAGGCCCCCTTAAGATACTGGTAGGCCACTGCAAGGTCTCCTCGGAGCCTTCTTTTCTCCATACTGAACAACCCCAACTAACATTATTAACAATCTCAGAGGTGGTAGCCAGGATAAATTAAGCTCATGACATGCTCCAATTTCCACAATGACTCAAGTGTAAGTCATAATATCAAGTTATGCAGTAGCTAAACAAAGTTTCAGACAGAAGCTGGTTTTCAGAGGACTTCTATTTTCATGTAACAAAAAATGGCTTTACCTATGTTATAGCTGGACAGATTTGAAAAAATAAATAAATATGGGAACGATTAAACGCTGAATCTGACAGCCAAAGTTCTTATGTATCTGAAGTAACCTTCCAAGAGACCCATACTTAAACAAGCCTTAAAATTACATTAAAAATTGGAGAAATACAGTGTTTTGATAGCTACTACAGTATTCTCCTATTACTATTAGTGTTTATTTAATGGCAAATTGCAGAACTGAACTGAAATTATGGCTCTACTGCGCCAGATGCTTTATGTGTATAAGGTTGTATGCACTGCTGTGTCATCAAACACAAAATTTGAAACGGTTAATTTGGCTAAGCATCAAACATTTTTAGTTTAGTACGAAGAAGATCCACAGGCTCAGTGCTTAAAGAAACTTAAATCTAACTGTGTAACCCCATCTTAGCATGTCACCAGTAGCTAAAAACCTAGCATAAATAAGCCCACTTCTGATATGTTTTCTGTTTGTGTGAATCTTCTATAGTCCCTTCCCATATCCTTAATGTCTTCTCTGTCTTTCCATCAGTTTTGTCAGAAGATCTGATTAGCAAGTGTTCTTTGCTACTGGATATTGTTTGCTTCAGAAATCTCTTAAGGGAATTGGTGACATTATGTCACATGTAGAGTGGCATATGTGGTCCTGGAAATATTGTATTCACTGTACAAACATTGAAGAGTCTCTCTATAACATTCACAATTCATCATGGCTCAACATGCATGGTAAGGGTGACACACCCTAGACTCACTAAATTCCTGTCCTTTTTGGAAACCAGAAATGTAAGCAGATCCGCAAAGTCCTTTAATGCTTTTCTTTCTAAGAGTGGCAGTCAGAAAAAAGTATTATATGAAATCCAATTTATTTTAAATATTAGCCAGATGTATCAGACCCTTTTTTTTTATTTTATGATATTATTTCTACTGATGACTCATATCTAAACCTACAAGTTATTTGAAGTTTTATTTTAAAAAAAGTAGCTCATGCCTGTTGTTTTCTTTGGAAGTTAAATACATGCTTAAGTGTTTTCATAAATCTTGATCTTGACTGTCAACTCAGAGTTGAAAATGGATTTAAACTCTCTGGACATAAGATTGTCTTCAGTATTTAAGCCATAGATGGGAACTGACACATTTAAGAAATTCTGGTGTATGTATCAGAAATACTGGTCCTGGGATGGGCAGATAAAGACTTAATGTTTATTAAGAGTCCTAAAAGTAAAATAAAATAAAATAAATTTTAAAAAACCCAGCCAAAACCCAACAGATGTGTTATCTAGCCTGAGAATGGAATTTAAAATATGTCAGATAACTTTTAAAATCTCAATGTATTCACAGTTACTCTTTTCATGAATGCCTTTTCAGTCTAGTTTGATACGATTCCACTGATGAGACCCTTTGCTGGAAAATTGTTTCCTAAGCTAAAAGCCCTTGGAGTTATTGAACATGAAAGGCTATCTTAGGGCCAGTATTTATAAAAAAAGTTCTCCCATGGCATAAGATTCGACATTTTACGTGTAATATATTTATTTATACTGATCTAAACTTGACATCTTTTCACAATACGTAGCCTAAATCTCCCTTTGCTCATGAACTTCTCAGTGCTCCTACTTGGACTGCATGTACTTAGAGAAAATATTTATATTTTTCTGAAAACCACTGTGATCATGTTGCGATACCATCCAACTAATGAAGTCGATGAGGATATGCAAATGAATTCTGATTGGGCTCCTGCTATCTGTATCTGGTGTGTCCCCTCACATTACCGTTAACATGACCTACAGCATAATATGATGTGACAACTCTTAATATCAAATGAAATGACACAATGTAATATGACAACAATGTAAAAGAATAGTAAAATTTCAGACTTGGTTTTTACCCTTCATTTCCAATGGGCTGTACACAACCTAAAATAACCCAAAGTGATGAGATGACAGTATGCAGCAACTGCTCTAAATACCTAGGGAAAAATACAGTCTGCCATCTTACCAATGTGTTTTCAGGCAGCTCAGATTAAATATTGCTTTTGTAAGTAAGACTTATGTAATCTAATTATTGCATTAAGTTGCACATAGCTCCAATGTAGCTTGAGCGCAGTGAGCTCATTATGGACCTTAAATTGGAGGGATTTTTTTGAGTTTGAGTGACATGTAAAAGTTGCAGGACTTGAGCCGCTCTTCATTCAAATTTTCTCGATCGACAGACACCATCACTACTAAATGTGTTACTGTCATGTAGTCAGCCATTTGTACCTCCTACCTCTATCACCTTTTCTTATTTTGCCATTAGAAGGGGTTATGCAAGAGGATTGGTCTCTGTCCCAAAGCTAATAAACAACACACTCTCACATGACCCTCTGCGACCTTTTTTTAAATTCCCCATCTAAAAAAGTTAAAACCGGTTAGGACAAAGAGTAAAGTTATCGTGTGCATGAACGGGGGCTGCTCGTGAATAACATCTTATTAAACTGCAAACAGAGGTCTTCAAAACACCCAGGATGCATCCAGGCATATCGACAGTCTAAACAACAGCACTTGAACATGACTGCATGACTCTTTTTTTTTAAATATATATACACTTTTGTGTTCATTCCATCTGTTCTGGTGGTTTGACAGACCAGGGTGTCTTTCTCCAGGGAATAAAGTGTACCTCACTGAGAGCAGAAGCACCTTTAGATCTGAGCTTACTCTATTGAATTGCCTTGGAGTGCTGACATAGAGACATACATAGCCTTGCAATAAAGCATGAGTTTGAATAAGAAATGGTTTGGAAACAAGAAATGCATGATCTTAATTCACATAAAGATGTATCAAGTTATCTACCACACATTTACAGCTCTTTGCCATGAGCGTGGAAGGATATCTTTCTCTCCTCAGGACTAATGCATGTACTGGAACAAACCTCTGTTTTTTCACATTATAAAATCTTTGTTTCCTCTCGGAAGAGCAAGAGTTTGACCTCTCCGGTAAATAGGATTAAAGTTCTTAGAACCTTGCAGGCATTTGTTAGTTATTACTCACAGCATCCTGCTAGGAAGATAAGAAATTGCTGTTGCTCCATTTTATATGTTGGGAAAAAATAAGAGCACAGAAAAGCTAAGGTATTTACCAAGTCTTTTGTCTGTGTCTCACTTAACACCAGGGGCTCTGGACTATGTGATTACATCGTACTTGAAGTAAATATAGAAAAACGTTATCTTTAAAAGACCAAAAATGGTGAAGCATTTTTTCTTCTTAAATAAGAACAATTATATTCATATTTTTAATATTCATTCCATTGTATTATTTCTGGGAGTAAATAGGTGTGTATTTTACGATCTCTTAGGAAAATCTGAAGCTAAACCTCTGGGAATAAACCTCACAATTGTGTATAGTCTTTCAATGTTTTGAGCAGTGCTTAAGCTGCTAAATATTAGCAGCAGTGCTAATGGTTCTCTGCCATTGCACACAAGCTGAAAGTTTCTCTTGTGATTTTCTATTAGGAATTTTTCAGATGATTCTTGCTGCCTGAGATGTTACTTGGCCTTGTGCAGTCATTCATAAAACTCAGTCTTCTACTTTGATATTGAGCAAACATACCCCTCACTGCTGCATGCTGACACTGGTTCTGTATTCCAATCAGATTCCCTGCGTCACTGAAATTCTTCCTTCTTGCCATTTGCTAGTACCTGAATATGGCATCAAACATCCAATGAGAAACATGGGATTCTGAAGATGGGATATGAAAGAATAAAAAGAGAAATAACACAGCAAAATTCCTTTCTCTTGTGATATGGAACATCTTTTTCTCCCTGTCAGATGCTTCACATCTGTCATAGACTATTTGATACCCGTGCATTCATCACATGCTGTGTCTTAGACCAAATGTCAGGCAGTTCACATCATCCCAATTCATCACAAAGCCAAATATGTGTCTTTGCAACAGGGCCAAGGGAATATAGGCTAACAAACCCAACAGAATATAGTGAAGTCTTTGACACTGCTGTCGGTTTGTGATCCAGGAGCAGACAGGGGCTTCACAAGTTTGTTGGTGTGGAAATCATTCAAAGGAAACTTGACCCAACTACTTAAAGGACAGAAAATCTTGATATTTGTGGTCACTTGAGGATTCTTTCCCCTTTTCATTTGCTTATTATTTCTTTTCCATGAAGTTTGCTTATAGCTCTGGGGCAAATACTAACTTTCCTCCTAAGTTCTGCTGGAACTCCACATTGGTGGGATTCCCTGGAGCCTCTGAGTCTGCATTTTAGACAGGCAAGACAGAGCTTCCAGGTACTCACACTTTGATAATTTTTTAACCATTATACATGTATTTTATGTTGCTTTTTTTTTTGTTTTCTTTGAATTACATAGTCATTGGCAGCAGAAGAAAAGAATTCAGCTTTTGTTTTCTTCAAAAATGCAGCAAATGCTCAACAAATTCTGAACTACATCAATAACTAGGTGAGATTAGGACAATAGTATTCCAAAGGTCAACAATATTCATTTAAAGGGTTTTTACTGGATGCCTTTTTTCCTTAGTGCTAGCTGTGTGCTCTAGGAGAGTCGAAACTCCGAGAGCTCTGGGAAGGGTCAGGCTTTGGGAACCAGACAGAGAGCAGCAAATGCTCCCTAAATTTAACCGGAGATGAGGTACCTGTCTTCTTCTCTCCCACAAAAAGGAAGGAGCATCTATGGACCTCTGGCCTTGAGGGGATTGTGTGGAGTTTATTAGAGGTTATTACATGCCGCAAAGCCAGATATTGTTTGATAATAAGCAAGAGGAAAGGGAGAAGAGAGCACAGTGAGGAGGGAAGAGACTTGTATTCAAACTCCTTCTATTTTATGGACTATCTGAATTTCTCTGTTTCTAAACCTCACTGTTCCACTAGCTTTTCAAATGAAAAGAATTTGCTTCAGAATACCAAAGTCTTTGTGGTGCTTTTTGAACGTTCATTTTAAGGAAAACATGTAGCAGATCCTTCTCAGAGCTCTGTCTGTCTCAAGGTCTTAACACTTCTTTGTCTCACATGTAATTTATGGAAATCTGCACACTTGTGGGTAATGTGGACCTGTAGATGTAGCCATTGGATTCAGTTTATTTCTTCCAATGAGTTTTAAATCAGCCTGAACATTAAAACAAAACAAAACAAAACAATAAAAAAGGCAAACCGAAATAAAAAACTCAACAACTGCTAGATGTTTTCAAGTGGTCCAAAAAATGTGAAGTATGTAAATACCACTGTTATTACTAATGTCTCATGTTTATATCTCAGCCTTTGTATAACAAAAAGTGCATAGGCTTTAAAAATTGCCTGTACTGAGAGCCACTCATGTGCAAGGTCATTCTATCATGACATCGTCTAATTTTATCCATATGAAAGTTAGTCATCAAAGGTAATTATCTACAGCCAACACAGAGGATGTAGCACCTCCACGGGCAATCCATCCTACGTATGGCAGACATCTACCCTTGAAAGGAATGAATTGCTTAGTACTGATGCCTGTATCTCTTCATTGCATTCAGGGGGAATTTCAGTAATTCAATTATATTGTCTGCCTAAATTTTTTTATGGCCAAATTTAAGCAGAATAAATGTCAGTTGAGGCAGATCCCTTTCAAGGAGAGATTGAGATTCCAGCTTCAGCTTTGTGGGTTCTAGTGATTTTCAGAAGACCTTAGTGTCTGCTGAGGGATTTGCCTCATAGAAAGCCCCGTTCAGTTGGGCTGTTGAAGGACTATAAGCTTCAGAAGGAGCCTTGGTGAAAATAGCCTTCAGAATCTACAAGGAGAGAGGGATGGATTCATGCATGAATGCATGGATGTTAAAGGCGGATATAAAATGAAACAGCTAATTGAGCCTGGAGGCTTTGAGTGTTTAATGGTAATAAACAACACCCCGAAATAGTGCGGTAATTTGAACATGCCAAATTTTGGAGGTTTCTTTGATGTGTGATAGAAAGTAATTTGAATCAGCATGAGAGTCTGAATCAAGCAGTGTAAGCCCTACCAGAACCCGCAGGAGCTGGCGTTCTTCTGGCTTGATAAAAGGTTTCTCGAGGCATTAAGTAAAGTCCATGGGGGGTGGGAACATAAACACAGACAGAAGCCACTGAAATGTAAACTCCAGTTTTCCCTTCCCTCTCAGCTCTCTTCCTTCTCCCCAGCATCAGTTTGTCATGAGATGCTTAATATCATAATGTGTAGTAGAAAAAAGAAGAAATACATACTGGACTTCTTGGAGAGAAAGTTTCCATGATGGAGCACTTGTTAAGGTAATACTCCATCTACTTGTAGCAAGCTTGGACACAAATAATTTCAAAAGGGACCAAACCCCTATTTGAATCCTGTGGTTTTGGCCACATCACTATAACTCAGGTTCAGCAGTCTCTGACAAAGCAAAGCCTGTAGTTCATCTCTGGCAGGTTGGAGCTGAGATGGAGGGAAGTCCTTCCGTCCCCCTGCACAGACCTGGTGCATTCGGCCAGATCAATACATGCCATTGCCAAGAAGCATCTTTTGGGGTGGTTCTTCCTTCCAGAAGTGCAGCTTTTGTCACACAAAAGGGCGAGTTCTCTCCGATGCAGCTGACACTCTGCACATAATGATAGCTCAAGTGGAAAGCGTTAGCTGCTGAACGCAGCATCAGAACAGCTTGGCTTTAAAGCCTTGAGATTATGTGGAGCCACACTATTTAGGGCCTTTAGGGAAAGAATACCAGACAAGTTAGATCACTATGAAAAATGATCACTAGGGACTACAATACAAAATAAGGTATATAAATAAGTGTCACACAAAACTGCCATAGAAAAATAAGAAACAAAGCCTGCAACATTCTTCTACATAATGGCTTTATAGAAACATTACAACATTACACAAAGCTTGGAGTACAATATGAACCCCTGCAGACTCTGAAATGTGGTAAGCTGTAGGGTACAGGAACCCACAGAGCAGCAAAAGCAAAGGTTTAATGGTATTTTAAATGTTATGACTATACAGAAGGAGAAATCTGCAATATAATCCTTTTCAGAATTCTTAGCGCGCGGCAGAATAGGTGGGAGCTCTGATGCTGTCCTCTAAATCCGGCTGTGACCCACCGAAGAACAAATGCTGGTAAGGGCAGCAGTTAAGGGAAATAGTTTGCAAAGGCAGAGCTTAGGACATCATCGAGGTCTGTGCTGCTTTTGTTCTCAGCGTTCCTCTTATTACCGTGCACCATTGACACGCGCATACATTTCCATTTTGAACACACACTCCCCTTGCCATAAAATATTTTGCTTCCAAAGGGAGAAAGTTGCATGGTCGGACTCCATCGCATTTGTCTTGAACTGAAGTTCACTCCCATCAGAGGATCCTGGAAACCCAAAGGAAAGGGTTTGTGTTTCTAAAGTAGGGTGCTGCTATGTTAAAAAAA
>VWZL01000079.1:0-65598 GCA_013396915.1 Stercorarius parasiticus | reverse complement strand
AAAAAAAAAAAAGTCACTGCAAGACTAAAAAAGTGTTGCAAAATTGCTCAAGTTTCCGTGGAGTTTCATAAGCTGGGATTCAGACAGCGCTAATACAAGGAGAATACTTTAGCGATGGATATTGTCTTCTCTTCTGCCAGACAGATCTGCCTGCCTGGCCCTGTAACCCCCAGGCTTTCCTTGGCATGAGTCAGATGGGAAAACAGGAGAGGGCTCATCACATGAGTGACATGAAAATGCATTTAATGTGCTAACATTCTCTTTCAACATACTTGTCCTTTTACAACCGACAGATAACCGAAAATGTTCTTGTTTTAATTTACATGGCCTTCTGATGATTTTTTTCCACATCTAAGATTTGTTGCAAGTTTCTTCTTGAACACACAAATCTCAAGATTGAAGAGGGAAAATTCAGATTAATGTAAGCTGTTCAACAAGGGGGAAAAGGAAAACAAGACAAAGCAGAAAATAAAACATAATTCTGAGAAGACATATATTTTATTGTCTTGAAAAGAAACTTTGTCTGTCACAAGTCCTGTTATTAGCCAGCTGTTTAGTTAACTGAAATATTGATCAAGCCTGTCACGCTTTCTGTGTCTGTCAGGAACAGGAGAAGGTGCTGACCCTTTGCAGGAAACTGTAGTGACAGGTCTGTAATTTGATAATCGCTTCTTCAGGGAAGATTTCACTTTGTTCCCTGATGTGAACTCTGGCTACTTGTTTTCATTTGTTTGGGTATTTTTTGGTTTGGGTTTGTTGTTTTGTTGTTTTTTTGTTAGTGGGTTTTTTTGTTTGTTTGTTTGGGTTTTTTTTTTAATAATTTCAAGCTTAGCCTCTTAAAAGCTTCAGAGTTAGATAAGGAAACATAATATAATTACCAGTCTTGGAGAGTACACTTTCTAGGTTTTGCCTCTGTCTAGCTCAGGTGACTATGCTTATTAGGGAGAGGCTATTTTGTTTTTTCTCCTATTTCTCATGGAATCATAGAATCATAGAAAGGTTTGGATTGGAAGGGACCTTAAAGATCATCTAGTTCCAACCCCCCTGCCCTGGGCAGGGACACCTCCCACTAGACCAGGCTGCTCCAAGCCCCTTCCAACCTGGCCTTGAACATCTCCAGGGATGGGGCAGCCACAGCTTCTCTGGGCAACCTATGCAAGTGCCTCACCACCCTCGCACTAAAGAATTTCTTCCTAATATCTAATCTAAATTTCCCCTCTTTCAGTTTAAAACCTTCACACCTTGTACTATCACTACACTCCCTCATAAAGAGTCCCTCCCCATCTCTTCTATAGGCCCCCTTTAGGTACTGGAAGGCTGCTATAAGGTCTCCCTGGAGCCCTCTCTTCTCCAGGCTGAACCCCCCCAACTCTCTCAGCCTGTCCTCATAGCAGAGGTGCTCCAGCCCTCTGATCATCATCGTGGCCCTCCTCTGGACCCTTTCCAACAGGTCCATGTCCTTCCGATACTGAGGACTCCAGAGCTGGACACAGTACTCCAGGTGGGGTCTCATGAGAACATCTTTTGAGAAGATTATCTAAAGAAAAATCTTGTTGAATTGCTTTTTTCAGACTGGTGCTATAACTCAGCAGCCATTTCCTACAGCCCGTCTTACTGTTGGATCTCAACAGGATGTTTTTTGGAATTGGGCATTTCCTATCTCGTAGTGGTTGGGAAGCTCAAAAAGTACCTCGCATGGTTTTTTAGCTAGGCACAAGGCCTGATTCAGGAGAACTTTCCTGTTTCTCAAGTACCTTAGGAGAACCAAACCTCCAGTTTGTTCAGCTTCATTAGCAGCGCTTGGAAATCCATGGGAGCAAGACAGTGCACCGTGCAGAGCAGAAAAACTTCTCTCTTAAAATTGTGAATAATCAGATAAATCAGGCAATCCTCCTGTAATTATTTTGTTCCATTAAATGTTCTATCCATCAGAAATTAATTGTTGTAATTAACAATAGAAATATTCTCTCGCTTCTTTCTGTGTCACTGAAATGATCCTCTGCATGCCATTACTTGGCATCGTTAACTGAAATGAGGACTGTGTGTCTTCGCTTGATGAACAAGGCTGTCACCTTCCCTGGATTTTTCTGTATTTTTAGTCTGATCAAAAGTAGTCAAATATTTTTCCCCACAGCTAAACTACAGCAGTCGTGCTCAGAGGTTACGCACTCTTGAAACTGAACCGATACTTCTGTGGCAAACTTCAGTTGCCTTTGAGATAAACTACATTTAGACCAATTGGCTGAAAACAGTTATGATGCTGAAGCATCTTATTAATGTAGGCCAAAACTGAAGGAGAGATTAGTTTGCCATTCTACAGTTTGGTATCTGATTGTGATTAATTTTTGAGGATGTTTGTGAATTGTCTTAATAGAAAATTTTCGAAAGAGTGTAAGAAAACACTTTACCCAAATCCTTTCACATCTTGGGAAAGGGAGGTTCAGTTTTTTAGAATCCTGCGTTATTGTTGAGATGCTGTTATTTTTCCACACATTAGATGTTTTAGTCTGGGGTTCCCATCCTATTACTAGTGAGTGGATTGCGTCCTCATATGGATTATTTGAGACCCAAGGAAGTCCATTGTGCTGTATTCTAGCCTTCAGTGGTTAAGCATCTACAACACTAATTAATTCCCTCCTAAAATAAGGTGAAACATGAAATCCATTTGACTGAAATTTAGACTATGAAAAATTAGGTATGTAGCCTAAACCGGGGTTCCTTCTGTACTCAGTGGAGAGACATGTTACTTAGAAAACCATCCTAACCCAAGTATTCACAATAACGAGCATGACCATACCTTGTGAGGATGCCTCTGTTTTCTTACTGACCATAGATAGGACCTGAATAACACCTAACTTTAGAGAGCTAAACCTTGATAAGGTAAATCCCAGCCTTAATGACAAATATTTCCTTATCCAATTCAAGAGACATCAAAATAACATTTTTCACATCTAGGAAGTATCTGTGATTCCATGGCAACCTCCTCTGCCAGAATCTGTGGATTGACATCTTGTCTGTCTGTCTGACGTAGACTCCGTTGCAGGAGTTTGCTATTGCTCCTGTAGTATCCTGAAAAGCAGTTTAAAGCTCTTTTCATTCACACCAAAGCAAAGCAGGTACAATTCAGTGAACCAAGAAACAACTCTTTGTGCAAGAGCAAAATTAGGATGTCTTTAAAGCAAACAACTACTGCAACAGGTATATCAGGCATGTCATGTATACATCCTCCTAAAGACGTGAATGAAAAGGCTAAGGAGAAAAAGAAAAAGCGGAAAAAAGTGTGTCACATAGGAAGGAGTTGGCCAAGAGTATCATCTGCATGTTTCAGTAACTGTTACTTTTTAATTTTATTTTTCAGATACGTAAACTAGTGCTTTGGTCTTACTATTTTTGAGCTTATTGCATATTAATAGCCTTTCTTCTAAGAAGCTGATGGTCAAGCTGAAACCTCTAGAAATGTAGAGGATCTCTGCTTAAAGCTACAGGCTGCAAGGCTTGCTGAAGATGATCTTTTTTTAAGGTCATGCAGTGAAATGATATCTTGACTCCCAATCATCTGTTGTAGCTACCAGGCTGCTCATGCTGTTATTGCCTTCGCTCTTTTCCCTGTGTCAGTGAAATATTTTCCTCCTCCTTTTCTTTAGATAAACTGCACTTGGTTACACTTTTTGTGAAGTTCTATCTCACCTTCCTGGAATGTGGCACCAATAACATCAGAGAATAATTTTGTAACCCAAGTTTAACACAGGAGACCCCTCCACCCATTACTATTGCTTCAGCTCTTCTTTGATATGTTTTAAATAACAGCCTATTTTCTGCTGAGCACAGCCCAGTGCCTCTAATGCTGTGGTTCTGAGAAGTTTTAGCAACCGTAGATGGTGCTATGCCGTAATTCTTTGATTTTTTTTTTATTTTTTTTTTAAGTAGCTAAAAGAGGCATAGAGACCAGCAGGAAAGAATCAGTGATTTTAGTTTTCAGACCAAAAGGATAAAAAAAAATAAAAATAAAAATGGATTGGATTAGTTCAAAACAAACCCAGTGGGTGTTCTGGTGTACTTCTGAATTCTCAGCTTCTTTTACTCTCTCTCTCTCTCCAATATATATATTTTTGTACTTCTGCTTATTTCTTTCCCACAGCTCTCCTCTGACAGCACCACCACCTCTGGCTGTCCTTTTCATACTGGTACTTACTGAGTAGTCCATTTTGTGGGTATCTCACAGCTTGCCACCCTCATTTATTTTGTTTATGTGAAGAAACGTATCATTGCAGAAGCTTTTGTTCATATTTAAGTTTTTCGGGGTCTGCCTTTTTTGTTGATCTCTACTAATTATCCTTTGTGCAACAGATTTTTCTGAAGTTCAACTGGAGATAAACTTAAAATCATGAAATGGAGTATTGATCCAGAATGTGGTCTGAGTTTCTCCAGCTAGGAGGCCAGTTTTTTTTACCAAACAAAAAGTGCAGAAGTTTACCTGAAAGCCCTTTAATAGTCGGAGTTGTCTCTAAGATACTGAGCTAGAAATGCCCTGGGAAAACCACTTCTGAGAGACTTTCTGTTTCAGTTCAGCTGAAAAGGTCTAGAAGCACGCTGTCACAAGATATAACTTTGAAAATTAGTGCAACGACTATAAATCATATTTTTTAAAAAAATAGTATATTTTTACAAATATGTCCCCAAAAGTTCCCTTTAGATTTGATTTAGGGCCCAAGACTGCAACTTATTACTGTGTCTTAAAACCAGTGCTCCATTCCTAGATGTTACGGGGAAAAAAACCTGCTCAGTTCATGTGGTTCAAATCAAATCAGTATCAAGGAGGTATGTCGATTCACTAACGACACATCATTATCTTGCAATCAGTGAGCTATACAGTCAGGATCAATCCAGCAATAAAACAAATAAACCACAACATGAGACACTTGCAAAATGCTAACGAACGCCTACGCATTTCGAGACATCCTCCTGTAACTAATCCCCGAAAGCTGTAATCGTGCCCACACGCACCCACGCAGACACACCATGTTGAATGCACACAACTCCCCCCACCCCGGGATGTGGGGCTTACAAGCACGCATCCCTCTTCTCAGAGTTATTTTCATACCCTTCCTGTCGGAGACATGATGGTCGTACCCCTGTGGGTACCCACACCAGGACCTATAGCCCCTTAATCCTGCATTGAAGCCTGCACACACCAGGTGTGGGTCTCTCCTGGCTGCCCCTGCACTATGGGGTAGAAAGGGAACTGTATTGCCTTTATCCTCTAATTATTTTGTTAGGTTGTAGGCAGCAGGTTCCGCTTTTACCACCCATTCTTGCAAACACGCGTGCACACTAGTTGATTCTTCCACCGCTGTACATCACAACGCAGTGCATGTCCTTGGGAATCCTGCTAAGTGCTCAGGTGGACTATTTTGTGGCAGTGAGCTCCACGTGATCATTAGTGATTAGTTATTTGCTTTTTCATCTTTTGTTCACTATAATCAAAGAAAGACACTCAGCACTTCCTTAAAAATTCCCTGAAATTCCCTCCAAATATCACCCTGTGAGACCTCAGTTTACAGGAAAATTCTTGGGTTAATAAAAAGGGAAAAATCTTTCAAAAAACATATTTTCTTTAATATGAGGATTTCTGAATTGCTTTTTTCTTTGCTTCCTGCTTGGCTAAGTATCTTCATTCTTTTTCATCTTGCAAACACAAGAAAAGGTCCAAGTAATTTTTTAAAGGAAGAGCTTAGTAAACACCAACTGGACTCCAGAGAAGCTTTATTTTGATTTTAATAAATATCCACGTTGGACAGCCCTACAAATGTCATGGGCTACAATAATATTCACATTCTTTCGGCTTGAGAAATAAAATGTATTGATCTGAAAAACAGAAATGCTGTGATTTGCTTCCAGTGAGTAGAATCTATATTATATGTTTATGGTCTTTGTTTTGGTTACCATCATCAGAATATTTGAGTGTTAAGGAGATAATAGGTAGGTGAAGTTCTGCTCAGGGTAAGATCATTTTTATATGGGGATAGTAGTCACAAATTTCATTCTCTTTATGGATTTGGAAAGATTTGATCAAACAGGGGAATCTCCTGATGCAGTCAACAAGTGGTTCGATTCAGTGCGGATGTTTTCTGGAAGCTTAGTCAACCTGTTCATCTCCAATGAAATGATTCTTTTTCTGTCTGCTGTATGACTTATGCTTAAATAGTTAAAAATTATTCTGGCAGTTGCTGAGGCACCTAGAAGGAGAATCTCTAAGGTATTTGCAGCCTTATTTATGAATTGCTTTGATGAGCAGAGTTCACCGACAGCCAAGGGAGCAACAGATACGTTTATGGCTCATCTTGATACATGGGGGAGGTCAGTAACCAGCTGAGACTGTACATTATTTTCTTCCATTCAGCAATATAAGCAATGAAAAATAGCAGTGCAGTGTAGAGGTGAAAAATGCACATGTCACCATAACTACATTCTTCTGTGGGAGAGAGAGGAAAAGATTCTCAGGTGCTGGAAGTACACAAAGATAGGATAAATAATACGATACTTAAAGAAAGGTATGTGTTGCAGTGGTAAGAAAGTGTTTGTGCTACAGAAAAAAACTTCAAAAGACCTTACCTGCAAATATGAACTCCAGCAGGAGCATGTGCTTAGTCTGACACACAAGAGGTCTACTTAGAAAGTCTAGAAAAAGAGAAGTTTTTATTAAGGGAAGACACCAGTTTATGATTGCTCTTTATAAATACACTGGTCAGGGAAGCATCAGAAAAGAAGAAAAAAACCTAGAACCACAGGGTGCAGTGGGTAATAAAATGGTCATAAATGTGTTTTAATTAGGAACTGTGATGAATACGTATGCACTAGAGCAATCTGGAGCCAGAACAGAAGGAGCGAAATAACCTCTGAGCTAGTTTCAAGATGTAGCTTATATCCACAAAAGGGATCCTGTGAGACAGAGAGTGTGCAGAGGACTGGATGCACTGACCACAGAGATTCCTCTCCATTACATATCCCTAAACTTCCAAATATACGCTGAATGAAAGCCTAACTTTTCAGCTGATTTCTTTCTAGCAACTTCCTCTGCAGGAAGATGGTGTGGAGGACAGGTTGGTATGGGTCCTTCATGTGCGTGACAGATTTCAGAGAAGAGCGTTTGCCTTCCTTGAATTCTTTGGGATCTGCTGGGGTCAAAAATGTATAAATTTTCACAACCTCACAGCTTAAACACTGTCTTGCTCGCAGTCTTTTGAATTTCCAGGTGCTAGATACCAAGACATGTAAACATATCAGTGAAGGGAAATATAAGGGAAGGATTTAAGTCTCACCCTTTACCTGTCTTTTGACAATTTTCTGACCTATTGAGGTGTGCAGAACATTAGAAACTCACAGTCCCAAGTCTTCCACTTTTTTCCATAGACCTTTTTGTATCTCACTGTTTTCTACTGAATGGGTGGCTACTCTCCCTACTTTCAAATGCCTTCTCCAGAGCTGTAATTTTTAGCACTCAACTCAAGCTACTCCTCTTTTTCTCTCTGTCCTGATTCTAAGTTTAAATGCTGAAATCTATATGCAATTACCATCCAATTTCCTTTACTTGTTATAAACCTTATTCCTCCCACCCACTTTCCTTCATCTCTTGCTATGATCTCTTGTTTCTCTACTTTGAGCCAGAGATCATGTCTTTCTCATAATTTCTGAAGACAACCTCACAAATATAGGATGCTACATAAATAGTCATTAGTGAGGATGAAGAGGTGAAGTTAAATTCTCCAAAATAATTCTACATTTTAGAGCATGCTGTGATCAGCTCAGCTTTCTCAATCCTTATCTCAATCTCTTATCCTCTGTGAACCTTTCTGGAGAAACAGAAGGAAAATGGGCATTAGATCTGTTCATTTCGAATAACAAGTTCCAGATTCTGCTTATTGCTTTGCTTACTGCTTTACTTCCTTGGACATGTCATAGCATATTTATCTACCTAGGGGGTTATTTGTCTAATAGAAAATCACAGCAGCTCTAGGAATTTTTTTTTTCCACATTTGTATGATAAATATTTACATACGTATTAAAAATTAAATCTCTAAATCACACAAAACATGTAGAAATAATTTCTGATCTGTTTATGTAGTCAGCCAGGGTACTGCAAATAACATAATCAGGTTGAATAGCATCTCTAAGCCTCCCTGAAATTCAGCTTATGGAAGGGAAAGCGTACTAATAGACAGTTTTTCTTCCCAGATTCATTCAATATAGGGCAAAGAAATACATAATGAATAGAAATCCTTTTTTAGGGGTTGGAGGATTCTTCTATATATCTAGGAAGTCTACCATAGGGAAAGAATTTGTACAAAGATGAGACTTTGCTTGGGAATTATTTATTTTTTTTTAACATCATAGGTTTTCAGTGATTCTCTGAATTTTTATTATTAGGGAATATGGTGTTTTGTGCTGGACTGGCCACTGAAGCGACTGACAGAATTTTATTTCACTTTTGGGTTGGTTTGTTGAGTTACATCTACTTATACCAACATTTCTCAAATGTTCAACTAGCAACTGTTTTCAGTCATAGAATAATAGAATCATAGAATCATAGATTCTATGATTGTATGATTAACAGTTTTCAGCCACAAACTATTATAGTTATATGACTATATGTTTTGTATATTAGTTGATAGGTATTGTTTTGTGTGTTAGTTGATAGGTATTATCTGATAACCCTATATTCTATTGATAGTCTTTCAGTTTAGAACTATTTAATGCTTTTTCCCCCTCTATATTATGCAGGACATGAATAATTTCTGCATTTCGAATTCTGGAAACCCTTATTAGGAAAAATATGTTACCTTGAGGTCTTCCTCCAAGCACCTCTAACACTGCTGCATCAGTTCACAGAGGTTATGGGAACAAGACCTAATCCATTCTATGCTGAGCTACTCTACGAGTTACCAGCAGAATCAGACATCGAATTAAAAAAAGTCTTATTCTTAGTTTCCCCATCTTATCTGTCAATTATTCCGTGTAATGTATTGAGAAGAACACAATTCTCATGTTTATCAACAACAGCAGCTAGTTTTGGACACAGCTATTAAAATGTAAACTTTTCCTCAAGCACATCATCTGCCACTATTCAAAAAACTCTGCCAGCCTCTTTGCCAGAAACTCAAAAGATATGCACAAATAAGTTCAATGGATGATGCATAATAGATTTATTATTCCTATTTTTAGAGAAAGTTTAAGGAAAAACATGGTATTAGTTTTACTTCAAAGAGAGCCACTCACCCAAAGAGGCTGAAAAACGCTATTTTTTTTTTCAAATAGATCAGAAAGAAAAACAGAGGAAGAAAGGGCACAGAGCAGAACTACAGTGCTCTTAAGTTTACTTAAAATTCTCTGCTAGAAATCCTCTGCTGTTTTTCAGCCGTTCTGAAAGCACAGCGCGTACCCAATCACTCAAGCCCAGCGCCTCAGGACCCCCATCACTCCACAGCTGCAGAACTGCAGAACTGCCACAGGTTCACAGCAAAGCAAGTCAGCACTTCAAACCCTTGAAGCTCACTTGTGTCTCCTTAGACCAATATTTGCGAAATGTTCAATTAATTACCGTGACCAATCAGGTACCACTATGGCATCTTATACCCCGGGAAAACAGAAACACACAGGTCCCACATGGGGAGGAAGGGAGTTTGAGAGGTAGGGCTACTGAGAAATGTAACATAATTGAATACCCTTTAAAAGACAAAACTCCTTATAACATTACTTAGGCAGTAATTTTGATTCAAATAATGTCAGTAAAATTATTTAAAATCCTTTTAGATAAGAACACCCACCCCCGCACTCATCTCTTCTTCAACTGACACCTGTCAAGAAGGAACTGTGGGGGGAAGGACTGCTCTTTAAAAGGAATTTAAATAATGTTAATACATTGCTCAACAATATTTGGCAGACGCTTTTCTTCCTAACAGCTCTCCTCTTTGACCCCCATGTGCTTATGCAATACCCTTGCAGAAGAACCAGGAAAATATAATAATACTTCAGTTGGAGTTAATAATTTAGTTTTGTTTATTTTGAGGGAAAGAGCACAAATGGTAAAATAATGCTAAACTATTTAACTTTTCCTGTAAAAACTAAACTGTATGAATAATACAATATACTAGCTACTGTAAAAATATTGCATTTGTCAACATCAAAGTCAGTAACAGTATATAATGGATACAGAGGAGGTGTCAAACGACCTTCTCAAACAGTGTGTCAGTATTTTAATTAATATGTTCATTAATGATGATGAACAGGGATTAAATTCACACATTGAAGAAAGTTGTGAAAACAAACAAAACAAAAAGAAATAGAAAGAAAAAAGGACCAACAAGGGTTAGAAGCATAAGCAAAAACCAGCAAACAATGAGACTCACATTTTGGGAGGAGAAGTAAAGTAATTTATGTACAGGAAATAGTCCATGAAAGAAAGAAGTAAGGGGGAATATTAAAGTACAGAAAAATTACATGATTTTTCTATGTCATGAGGTTCATACTACAACATTTGCAAAAAATTTATATTAATAAACCTTTCTTGCAATAATTAGTAAAAAACGTGGCCTTCCATATTCACTATTTCACATAGAGTAAGAGCAAATCAAGAACAGCAAATACGAACAGACAGAGAAATGTGAGGGGCCAGGGGGAATAGTTTATGGGGAAAGATTAATGGGATTACGTTCTCATTTAAACTGAGGGACAGAGACACTCCTGAACACTGACACCTCTCAGAGATGACTTCAGTTTATTTACCTTTCGTAATCCAAGCCAGTCCTTAGCTAGTCCTCTACTTTCCTTCAATAATCTGTGAAAGAAGTCAGAGCTGTTCATGCTAGCCCAGAACTGGCAGAAAGAATCGCTGAGGCAGTAATTTCGTTATTAGGAAGGGATTACCTCCAGAATTCATGGCAGTAATCGTGCAAAGGGAGGTATTACCTTCAACAAAGGACCCAGATGACAAGGTGGGAATAGAGGCCTGACTTTTGGTTGGATAATATCAGGTGCAATGAATTCCCACCATCAAAGTCACCACCAATTTTGCAGAGCTGCAATCCGTGGTGCACACTATGCTCATTGTGAATTTAGGACGGTTGCAGCAAAATGAATATTTTAAGATCAATTTTGCATTGGTGGAGAGGCAGCATGGAGGACCAAAGACTCATAAGGCCTTCTTCTACTACTAGCTTTGAGCTACCAAATGACTGGTTCTGTTCTACCCTCTTGGACTCTTTGGGAATATGTGTAGATGAGTTACGGATGGATCGGTGACATTGACAGCAATCAATGGCCAGCGCTGAGCCCCACACCTGAGAGAACCACAGGCACCAGGCAACAGCTGGTGGAAAGAGAAGCCTACAGTAGCAGTCAGCATGTGTCTCTCTCCCACCTCTCGGTGCCTTCAGTTGTGAATATCTTACTGCCATTTTAGGCAGTAGTATTAAGGCCATAGTCAGAATAGAGATGCTTCATTTAATAAGAGATAACCAAAGAACAGCTACAAGATCTTGTGATCTAAATACTCTAGGTTCTTCATATCTTCCCTTGTGTTTTTTGTATCCCTTTTGTGAATACTCATCGCATTAGGAAAATCAGGAGAACACTACTTAGGTGAGTTTTCTTCTCATCGAGCAAAAGGATCTTTCTTTGACTTGGCCGTAGCAAATCAGGTCAGCAGGTGGTTACCTAGCTCAGGCCTAGAAATGCCACACAACTCAGGTACAGCAGTTTATTTTTAACTGTGTGTATGTGCATGTAAAACAAGAAAAAAAAAAGTTGCAAAAAAAATTCATCTGCATTTGAAAGTACCTTAAGATTTTCAGATTAGCGGTCCAGCAAGCCTCGTATACTATTTTGTTATTGTGACATCACATTTAATTACAGAGTTTTGAACTGGTTCCAATTTTCTTTTCTTTAAAAAAGTCTTAAAAATAGAAAAATAAAATAAAATAAAATAAAAATATATACGTATTGAGCGCATTTTGGGGGTTCAGATTAACTAAAACATACAGACAGATGTTATGTGAGTTTCCAGACGCTGTCTGGCATGCTGCCTGCACTATGTGAGTTACAATACACCTCTGTCCTGTTCCGTGTGTTTGGCGACAGCCATACCACATTCAGCTCCTGGCTCTCTACAGAGCAGAGGCTGCCAACAGAGCAGAAATGTGCCAGGTGTATGGGTATGTGATGTAGAGAAGAATGGTTTACATTTGTACTGCTTTCCTTTCTCATTACCCTCTTTTATGGCAATGAATTTATGACTGTCCATTTCCTATTCCATCAATCTTTGCCAGGACACCGAAGTATCAAAATTGTAATGACTCATGCAGACTGGGAAAGATAACGTGAACATATACCACTTTGACTTTATCACTGTTCTGTAATTCAATTGCCTATGTTTTTTTTCATTCTCTTTGGTTTTGACCTTCCTGATCTCATAGAAATATAAGCTTACATTGTCCAAATGGAGGCGTCTGAAGTTCTTTCAGTCAGAAAAGATAAGGAAGCTGTTTTACAGTACTCCTGAGTGACCAGAATTGTTTAGTTTTATGTTCCAATGATTACAATCCCCTATGGTGAATAAAGACCCCTGTGCTTGCACCTGTATAAGCACTTAGAGTAAGGTTGTCCCCGTCTCTTGGTATAAATGTACAAAACAGAAGGGAAATGTGTGTTAAATATTTAGAGTTTGGGACTTGACAAGGAGAAACGTTGGCATACAAAGAAACTGCCACCACCCAAGAACTAACTGGGATCATGGCTTTTCTCCTCAATTATTTTTCTCTAGGATTCACACACAATCAAGAGAGAAAAGGGGGCCTGTCTAGAGGGAGATGGATATCATGGTGCAATATATTCCTGAGATTGTTCAAGCGAGCAGTCTTGTAGCTCTACAGCAATTGGAAGTGGATTCTAAATAAGTCACTGTAGACATAGGTATCTACTCTACAGACATCTGGAGTTAGGTGAGAAACTCCTCCCGTGGACATCAGCAACTTACTGGTAGCTCTCCAAGGACGTGCACTTACACCATAGAAAATATGTATAATTCAATTATACTGGCAATGACATGAATCCATGACATTGTTCTCTGAGGTGGAGGTAGATATGTGCATGAGCAGCTAGCTCAGAGCGCTGCAAATCTTTGCATGGTGTTTGATTATGAAAGAGGGAAAAATGTTTAAACCAGGCACAGGTACACAGCAGAGTAAGAACATTTGAACTGCTTTGTATCACTACTCTTAAAGAGATAAAATTGATATTGTCATCGTTAATAGAAGCAAAACCCAAGGAAAAAGGTTGGAAACCACTGAAGTAGGGCAATCTTTTTACAGTGGAATCAATTAAATACATGCTGCTCTCTTAAAATGCACCACTTCATTTTAAGGAGCTTAAGGTATGAATAACAAGGCCATAAAATGTTAATAACTATAATAACTGTAGCTTCTACGATATTTTTTAACTGTGCAGAACTGTAATGTGACAAGTAACAATAAAAAGAACTTGCAGAAATTACTTGGGTTAGGAAAGGTTGAGAGATTTTACTGAGAAAGCTCTGTTCTCTCACCTCTTTGACCTTGAATGAGCAAAGGTCCAGGCAAGTGAAGTGACCAGGTAGATTTTTCGAGCCACGCTTCAGGAATAGCCATCGTATTTATTTTGTTACTGCTGTTTATATTACTGTAATGCCCAGAGGCCTCGTCATGAACTATTGTGGTGAGCACTGAAAAATACAGATTAAAATGACAGTCTCTGTCTCTGAGAGCTTGTATATAAAGTGTAAAGCAAGAGAAAACAGCCTCATGCAAAGAGACAGGACAACAGAAGGAACCATTTTCTTTCTTGGTCGGTCTGATAAGCATTGTCCAATTTCTTGAGGTTTTTGTTGTTTGTTTTCCTCAGCAGACTCAATGGTAAAGAGCTTCATAAGGGATTTGCAAGAAAATAAAGCTTTGCGGAAGATTTGGAGGGCTCTCGTTGGCCAAGGAGGCTGTGTGGTAGGGGTCCCAAAAATGTCTTTTACATGTCTGGAAGGGGGCTGATGGAGACTGCACACTAGGCAGTAGATCTGAGCTGATCTGGAATGAGGAAGGTCCTTTGGAGGATATGTGGAAAGAACAGAACAAAGGGAACTGGGAATCATCAAAGCCAATGAGGGGTAAAAAAATCTTCAGATGTGCTGGAAATGGATAGCAGGCCAAGGAGAACCAAATGAGGTACTCAAGCCAGTTTCTGACAGCTTGGAAAATGTTTAGCATTCCCTCTCTGCTCTGCTGCCTGCAAGGGCACAGCTGTAAGGAGAGAGAGGCATCTTAGGAAACATCACCACTGCTTCAAATTCATAGAAAATACCGTAGACTTATTATGCCTTTGAGAACTGCCTGTCCATCACAAGGGAGAAGCACCTGAAAAGAACACTCTGGGTGGCCTCTTTCACCCAACTTTACATGCATGCTGTCAGGGGTTGCTGAGATCCATAAGCCAATAGAGGTGAGACAGCTGCAGCTCCTTACCAGGAGTCTGGTCCCCTGCTCCAGCCAGAAGTGAGTCTGGGCATGTGTTCCCAGTAGGCACATGCCTGGCCACATGAAATAACACAGTCAGTCAGGCTCAGCATTCGCATGAACACAAACAGTACCAATGGCCTCATCCTGTTCTCTAGCTAAGAAAAAGGCCATTAGTCAGAAAAAATCCGTACACATAGATGTGTAAAATGTGGATGCATCCATAGAATCATAGAATCATAGAATGGTTCAGGTTGGAAGGGACCTTAAAGATCATCTAGTTCCAGCTCCCTGCCATGGGCAGGGACACCTCCCACTAGACCAGGTTGCTCAAAGTCTCATCCAACCTGGCCTTGAACACTTCCAGGGATGGGACATCCACAGCTTCTCTGGGCAACCTGTCCAGTAAGTGACCTCAGTCTGCCTGGTAGCTGCCCCTGGACCACCAGTCTCACACTTGCCCCATTTAGAGACACACACACACACAAGCTGTTACCTCAATCAACTCCCAAACCCTACAGACTCCCCAGCAGCTGCCTCGGACCTCCAGTCCCTCCAGTAGCCAAATCCTCCAGCTGTATCACTCCCAGTTAAACACACACCCCACTGGCTCCTGATCACTTCACCCTACTCACCAGCTAGTCTGACTTGATATTTACTGGTGATGACGCTTGCTCCAGTTGCTAGTACCATAGATCCAAGGACCTCCAAAATTAAATGATGTTTCTGATGATCCTGTACCTTGTTCTGTTCTGTGCTGCTCCAAATCAATACTTACATACATCTTTGCAGAGGCAATCTCAGAAAAGCAATCCATTGATTTCATTCTTCTCAGCAGCAAGGAAAGTATATAACCTATTATGACAAAATAAGTGCATTGCACATTTTGCCTGAGAAACTATGACACAGGAGAAAGTGGTTCTTGCTGCATGCCCTCAGAAGCCTCAAGACTGCCTCTTTCTTCAGAAAGAAGAACAAATGGTAGCACAGAATACAATTTACAGGGAACACAAGACGAGTAGTTAAAATGCTGCTTGCACCACCCTCCATGAAATGCTGTGCTGCTCTCATGGCTTGCGAGGCACGGCTGTGCAGAGGAACAGGGTAATGGTGCCCTTCCTTCCATGGACAGATGTCTCCTCTGGGAAGCAAAATAAAATGCAAGAAATTATTATACTTCACCACTAAGCAATGCTGTTTCCTTTGTCACCTCCAGTATTTAATTGTTTTTGGGCAAGGGAGTGGTCATAGGAAAAATGGTACATCAGCAAAGCCAGGTGATTTCCACTGCTTATATTCAGTTCTGTGACTTTAATAGAGGTTGAGTCCAAATGTGGAATTTTCCTGTAGAACGGGGGGAAAGAAGGAAGGAAGGAAGGAAGGAAGGAAGGAAGGAAGGAAGGAAGGAAGGGTGGGTTTCAAAAAAAAAAGCTTTTGATTCAACTTCTTTTAGCATTGACCTTCCTATCAAATGTTCAAGCCCCAAGCATTTTTCAGACCTGTCTTTCCCATGCTCCAGCATGATTGTACAGGTTTTCATCATCTCTCACTTCAGCTCTTGCATTTCCCACTTTGCTGCCCTTCTGCCTTCTCTCGCACCGTGCCTATGGCTGTAATTCACACCAGTTCAGGTTTCTTGTCCTCCTTTCAAGTCTCTGAGCAGCTCTGCTTTGCCTGTGACCTGTTGGCCATTTGCCATTTAGCTGCAGTTGTCCCTTGCTTCAATCCCCCGCTTGTGTGTGTTTCGCAACACACCGAATGCAGCAGAAAACACACACCGCTTATCTACAGGCAGACCAAAAACTTTGTGGACAAGTGGAGATGACTCCAAATTCAATTTAATATAGTGTGTCTGCTGCTAGACAAGAATAAATTGCCTCCACTCACTGTCTGTGGGAAAGTGAACTGCGTCTAGGCTAGAATCTGTTTTGACCTTACTAAGAAGAGTAAAAACTCTGAACAAACTTAGTGTAGGACAGACCCTGGGCCAGTTCCTCTAAATGACCTGCTTTGCAGCTTAGAGCGTGGACAGTGATGACCCATGACCACTCCACCTCTCTGTAGGACTTAGCAGTGCTTATTGTATTGTGGCAAGCACCGGAATATTACTTTTATGTAAACCACAAGTAGATAAAACTCATATCTTTACCGCTTTTGTCCATGTATCTTTTCAAAGTTTTTAATCTGTCACGAATGAGTTCATGCTAAATAGTGAGGCAGAGAGATTATCTACCTGCCAACCCAAAGAGGAGCAATCACCTCTTTCTGTAAGAATTTGTTTTCACAGGAGATTGCGGGAAATTAATTCCAAATTAATTTTTAATGGTTTAACGAAGCAATGTAAATACATAATATTAGGAAGCAAATGTGGATATAATTTAGGTTACTTTAAATCACTTTGCATCCATATAGTTACATAATTTGTCTAAGTTTTCCTGATTCTTGCTGTAGAGATGAATTCTGAGCCTTCCAGAATTCACAGTTCTGTTTGGTACCATGAAAAGCCACACCCAAAAATCTTAAGAATAGATGTAGTCAGAGGGGTTTCCATTGAAAATTCCTGTCTGTATGTAAAGAGCAAAATCTCTAAAAGCTATTTTGGGATGAAAAATCTAACCACAGAAAATTTCCAGTTTTCAACAAAAAGTTGCCAATTTGAGGAAGTTTAGGAACTTGTTTTTTCTGTGCAACCCCTTAAAAGAAAGTTTCTTTTTTTTCTTTATTTTTCCTGATTTTTATTTGCCACAAATTCATATAGCAAGAGAACCTTCAATTAAAATAAAAGATGGGCATTTTTAAGTCATAGTATTTATAAATCAGAATAAAATTAATTAAAAGACAAACCTCTCTTTTTACTATCATTCTACCACCACTAGCATTGTCGGGACAACTTAAGTCAATGGCTCTGACCATTTAGAGTGGATTTGAGCATCGATTCTAAGAACTGTACGTAGACAAATTGCAGTATTCAAGCAACATTGCCTCCAGGTTTTTGGGTTTTTTTGTTGTTTCTCATGTGCTTATTGCAGAACCGAGTGAAACGCGCACATCTCCTTCCACTGTGCTGAAATACCCGTTAGGCAAAAGGAAGCCTGCGGGATATAAATCCACATTTCCTGACTCTGAGTCCAGTATTTCATCCTTAAGAAAGTGCAATTTCAAACAATCTATAGATTCAGTTATTAAATGTATTTTTGAAAACTTCAGCTCAAATTTTGTTGTCGGATGACAATAGAAAGGACAGACGCTGCTCTGAAGACATCAGGGGAAAACAAAGGGGAAACACTGAGAGGACACCTGTTGACAGTAGATCAGGAAGAGGAAATAAGAGAAGAGCTGGTCCCTTTTAGCACCAGAGAAGTCTAGCTGTTATGGTAGTTTCAGGTCATCTGGGACACTAGAGACCCCGTAGCAGATTTAGGAACAGGGCCACCAGCAAATTAAGTTATTGCGAAGGGAGGGATTCACACGACTAATGCAGACACTCAGCGTGTGGGTGTCTGCACCTGGACCGGTCACATTAGACTCATTTCACAGCATATGGACACTCCAAAGGTTCAGTTCATCTCATCACAGACATCCAAGAAAGGTCAGATGAATCACAGCATAGAAATATGCCTCTCCAGTGACAAAAAAAAGGAGCTTTGGAAACCAGCTAAGGTGCAGACACACCCCAGATGGTTCCAGATAAAGGACAGTAGTCTCAGCCTGTCATCTTCAATCACCCGAACTGAAGTTTTCAGTATGTCTGAAGTCTAATTCTATATTTTTACAGTGCTTTCTGTCTTCCTTATAGAAATGAACACCCTGCAATTGTGGTCTGTAAAACATCTCATTAAGCTCCAAGCATAGCGATTTCTCATTCAGAAGTAATCAAGTGAGTTTACATTGTGGAAAAGTTACAGATGGGCATTCAGTATTTCTGCAATGGGAACAAAATTATGAACAAGGAATTGTCTCCAGTTTCTGATCAGGATGGACTTTGGGAGAGACCATGGAAAAGTCTCATGCTGCGGGGTCTTCTATTCAAACTTTGCTTAGCACAGGCGAGCTGTTTCTAAGTATGGGCTAAAATGAAATTCTTTACCATTACTTTTTGGTTCTTCATGGCTCTGTAGCAAAGCAGCCACCCCACTGCTGACTGTGTTGCTCGCCACCCTTCACAGGCCACTGTTTTCTTCTGCCCATAAATTAAATGATCATGAAATAGCTTGTGGTTGCACCTTGCCCTATGAGATGTGCGTTAAGAAGAGAAGTCTCTAAGAAACAGTACGTTAAGTCTCTGTACTGTAACTGTAGAGCACTCTTAAAACAGGTCATATTTTGCATCTGGGAGAACTGGGAAAATCCCATGTCTGACACATTAAGATAGCGATGGATTTACTGTGCAGATGATAGTGGTCACCTGCACGGTATCTATGCAGTAATTCTGCTGTAACATCGATACTTTGGTCATTCTGTGTATTGCAAACCAAATCCAAAACTATATAGGAAGTTCTTTGGTCTTTCTTAGGTGCTAAGTAGCACTAAAAAAAACCCCAAAACCAAACCAAACCGAAACAAAGAAAAAACAACAAACAAACAAAAACTCAGTAAGAGTGCCAGATACAAGTGAGGAAATCACCGCCACTTCTGAGAAGCTTTTGTATGCCCTACATGATACTTAAGTACTACCAGACATTCAGTAGTTTCCTTTAAGGTCATATCTTTTTTTAGATTTACCACTGGGAAAAAGAATTAGAAGGGGAAAAAAAAAATAAAACTGAACTTTCTGCCCTGTCAGTACCTTGGGTTGACAGTCAAAGGTAAGTAGAGAGGAGAAGGGTAAAAAGATGCTCTTCTGATTGCGTTATTTCTTTACCAAAATATAATTAATCAAGTTGCAAACTGCAGATGAGATTTCTGTCTGAAACAACTACTTCTACCAGGATTTATCTATTCACAGAGTATAATTTTAAAAAGATTCTTTAACAACAATACAATCTTAATACAACTGTCAACAGTCTATCAATTAATGGCTTGTTGTTGTGCCTAAGTGGGAACACTGTGCTCAGGCGGTGTGTGAGTCTTACCATTTACCAGGCAAACTGTGTAGTTACCACCAATTTCAGAAAATTTCTATTTAGCCATTTAATCAATTTTCATAGATTTGCTTTTTAATATCAGTGAAGCACTCCTGCCCCCCTACTTTAGCCTCTATTGTGTTTCAGAAAAAATATCTGCCTGGGAGACATGGGAATTACTGATATGTTCCTGGGGCACATTTAAAGAATGAAGGGAGGAGAGAGTGACCAAAATTAATTCCTTCAATCAAAAGAAAGATGGCAACCTTGTCTGAAATGCACAGAAGCAGCAATGAATGACGTACTCCAGCCCTGCACTGATGTCCTTTTTTCTCTCAAACTGTCTTCACTCTGAGTAGAATAAATGCATGCTTTAGCCTGCTAAATCAAATCCTATTTTTTTAGTGAACTTTGGTGAAACATTAAGTTTTGAATTCACACAACTTCAGTGTTGGCATTGCCTGCAGCATTTCATTTGGTAATATTGTTAGCCTTGACTCCCTTTGGAGGACAAATTATATCTTAAAGGTACTGACTCACCTCGTGGAGGAGACCGTCTCCTTTCACAAAGAATATATTTCACCCAACACTTTCCAGACATGATTATTGAAAGTAAAATGAAAAGAAATCTTATCTCTTTTCAGTATCAAATATCTTCCAAAAAATGTGTTAAGTTCCTGCTTGTGCTATAGAGAGTTTTGAAGCCAGTCAAAGCTGGTGCAGCACTTGAGGTGTGTGTGACAAAGCATTCTGTACCTTTCTCACCCATGTCCCACAAGATGGGATTCAGTTTCTTAAACTTAGTTGTCTAGTATTACTGAAAATTCCTGAGGATATCCCATTTGATCTAGAGTTGCTGTTCCAGAAGATGCCTATTCATACCTACCAGCTCCAGGAGGGTGTTTTGGATAACCCGGCACGTCTAAAGTGTTATTTCGGTATTTAGGTAACTGAATCCTTTCCCCTATTTCCAATCCAGCACTGTAACAGCATCCTTATCAACAAGGCAATTTATGAACTGAGTAATGAGAAGCACATATTTACAGAGGGTGGGAAGAAGAAACTCTAAGACGTGATAATCTCAGTATTTATATACAAGCCCTGAACTCTGGGCAGCTACAGTTCCTCTGTCCACCTCTGAGCTATTTCAGAGCTTGGAGCACGCCCCATGAATGTGAAATGAACTGATGCTTTTCTAATTGTTTTTACACAGTTTATCCATGTGACATGAAACTGAGTGTTGTTGCTGATGTCTTTTCTTTTGAGGAGAGGCTTGAAGTGAAAAAAAATTATCTGATAAGGATTTTGTACCACCATACAAGCAACTTGCAGGCATACTTTACTGGTCATATAAGGTTCACTCTCACTTTTGTCCTTGTCTTATGGCCGGTTTCATGTACAAAGTTTCTGAGAGAGGCATTTGAGAGGTTTCATATAGATATTTATATGCTACTGTGTGCAGAGAAGTGTAGGCTTTCAGAGCATCCTGAAGGATTACTGTCCTTTAAGAGTTGCGTTTAAGCAGGAAGTTCTGTCCTGTCATTTTTATAGTACTTGCAGTATCGCAAGAGTATTATCACATGCTTTGGACCTCAGCTAGGCATGAGGAAGATAAAATTGTCCTTCTCTCTCCATATGCAATGGGTTATATTTGTATCACATTTGCTCTAAACAACATATTGATTACTTGATGACTGACCATAAGATCAGTTTAGAAGTACATTAGGTGACACTTCGTCGGCTGCGATAGATAGGAAGTCCAGCCCAGTAACAATGAATTTAGCAGTTCCTTCTGGCTGAGGCATATTCAAAGCAATGAATGCTTTGGACGTTTTTTTCCATGGATGCGAAGGGATGAAAAGCTTTTATGATAATCTTAATTTGTATCAAAATTTGGACAAACTGTCTCTCACGATTCAGTGCTGATAGGTTTTTCTCCTGTGGTAAGAGACCTCTTGGTGTTGGAGAGTCAGCACTGACAAATACTTTACGCCAGAAAGTGGAAATTTCAAACTTTTCCTTTTGTTCCACTGCATGAGATTTTGCAGGAAACGATAACAAAGACTTCATGTGCATGTGGTCTTGTAAATTATTTGCACTTAACGTTTCCAGAGTACTTTCATTTTTAATGGATGTCTTCTAAAATAAAGCATTGGTTTTTACATATACGGTTTCTTCTCTTCAAATCACTGGCCTACCCTAAGTGTGGATGCAGAGTATACAGCTGGAGAAGTCCTTCTTGCCTTGCAAACTCTTAATTTGAAATACATAGACATGCTCACACCTTTGGGAAAGTTCTGCAACAGCAGTTTCTCATAATGCATTAACACTGCAGAAAATCGTATGCAAAGGACCAAGAATATAAAACCCACAGACTGAAACTCGTTTTGTGCAGCTGTAATCAACTGGGTAGAGCAAATGCGGGGAAATAAAATGTTGTACTCGTATTACTTAATCATACACAGAAGGACAGGATTTCAGTACCTGGATGTATGTGTCTGGTGGTACGTTAGCTGTGCAACATAGCCCAGCTGGACTCCAGCCCCTGCTCTACAGGGCTCAGGGTTTCCCGTGTCTTATCTTCCGTGGGACTATATAGGGAGGTATCCCCTGCGCAGCACCCTGCCAGGAGTCCCTGCATCCCAGGACGTTGGGGTCAGTGTTTGTCTGTTGTGTCCTGTCACTGAATGTGGCTGAGAAGCAGGAAAGGAGGATGCTGCGCCCCAGGCTGGGGAGAGATAACCAGGAGAGCAGGATGGAGCAAAGAGGGAAGGAGATCGTCTGCTGCAAGCACTGGGAACCAGTGGACAAACACACAAACAGGGGTCAGAGTGATGGAAAGAATGAGTAAGTTCTTCACCCAGAGCTTGTAGAGGGAAGGTGGGAGGAAAGGGACTTCTTTTATGAGAGAGACTGGGTGGGGAGGGATTTGTTTCAAACCCTTTCACTTTTTTACTAAGCAAGTGCTGTGGCTTCTCTGTTTTGCAAAGTTTGAGGATCTCCTTTATATCCTTATAAAACTTAGCTCTATGTTTGTCAAGCCCTTTTGGTGTTTTGGGGGGCCCTCTGTTTAAGGGCGAGGTGCAGACAGACCCAGCTCTAAGCCCTGGCCGACTCTGGGACTTATCAGAGACACTTTCCAGACCCACAGAGAAAACTGGCCCCTGAAGCAGGAGGCCATAGAGCCACTATAAATATCTCCATTTGCCAATCCACTGTTTCTGTTCCCTGCCTTCCTTTCCTTTGCCTGTCAGCTCTTGGCATCCTTTGCCTTCCCATTGCTGCTTCTCCTCTATCCCAGATTCAGGTCTGTCTGTGAATTAAGATATCAGCAATAAAGTTTTTTATCATATTTATTCTATAATCCCCCTCATAGCCTTACTTCTTACACCACTCTGAGAGGCAGTGAAGGATTGCATAGAAAGAGGGGTTGTTTCAAGTGAGTCTCTGGGGAGCCACGGGTACTCCTGAACCCGGGGCGGTTGCCATAGAGAGCCACTAACCTGTCGCTACAGAATAAATAACATGAGAGTCAGGAGAAGGTCATACCAATCCTCTCTTTTTTTGTAAACTATCTTTAAAGTGTCTGGTCAATGTCATGTCTCACCTGTTCACCTAAAAAGCCATTTGCATTTCTCCTCTATCTGCTTCTGATGTGGTGCAGTAAATCTGCAAGGCGATGCAGTCTCCATCACGCAGCTGTAGCATTGCCCTGTACTCTCGCTGACTCCCCAGACAACTATTCTGTGTAAGAAAAGTCTTCATTATTTCTACTCTAAAGTAGATCACATTTGAAGAAGAATTATGTTATCTTTATTATTTAAATTCTTTATTGCCCCCCTTTCAATACAAAACAAACAGGCTGAGCTAAGACAATTTCAACAGGATATTTAGCCAAAGAAAATGCACATCTTCAATGAGGAAATATTTTTCTCCCATTCTTGATCACTGCAATTTCCTTTCAGATTTTCCAATCTATTGTCGTGTTTGTGTCTCAGCATTTTGTAACTAAGATCACTGCCAAAGTTGCAAAGCACTTGCATTTAAAATTATGTCTGCTGGCAGATGCACCTGAAACAGATGCAAACTGTTCCTGAAAAGAACTAAATAACTTGGTCTTTACCCTTTATTTACAAAGGGGAATTGACTTTCTCCAGCCTTTTCTGGCAAAAAGGTTATTTTATCCTTTACTCTCACAGGCTGTATTTGTATGAAACCAAAGCAGTCCCTTAGGACAAAGAGAAGCAGCGGTTCCTGCCTGTCTAAACCCGGTCATTGAACAGAAATATCAGTCTAAGAAGCTGATGTAGTTTAGAAACCTGACCGGTTTGAACAACAAAAGGTTGGATTGAATTACAGCTGGACCAAGTTTAGCAGTTGGGCTGGGGAGTAAAATTTCATTGTTATTTATAAAAAACCTCAAAGCGCAGTATGTCGTACATCCATCTGATGTCAAATGATCTCTCCAACACTTGTGGAAGTTTTCGTCTTTGTTCCCCTGCAGATAAATGCAGATAATCAGATGGTACAGAGGCTGTTTTTTTGAAGTTAGAGGGAGATTTTGGTGTGGGCAGACATAATTTGTGAGGGATTGAGACTATATTCTTGAGATTCACTATTTGAGAGAATAACCATAGTCAAAAATAAGAAGACCTTTAAAAGTTCCAAAAGATTGATATTTATTACAAGTCTTTCAATTCTTTGTTTTTCAATTGGAATTCTGTTTCAGAAATTAAGAATTTCAAAACAGTGATGGAGTTTCAAATGAAGAAACAAAGTTAAAATGAACAGTATTATTTTCCATTAAATCAAATGTTTTTTATCGGCCTTTCAAAGGAAATATGTATTACTTGACAAGAGATTGTTCACTTCGGCTTGACCTCAAAAGAATATATAGTGTTTATATATATATAAATGTTATATACATAAAAAATACTCACCTTTATTTATTATTTATTATTTTACCAAGACCAAGTCTCTTGTTTCTAGGCTGTGAGTTAATGCAAATGCCATGAGCACGTGAGATGTGAGAAGGGACTGGGGAATCCAATTTGATTGTGTCAGCTTTGGGAAAGCATGAGTTACGTTCAGAACAATACCCACTTCTAACCTCTGGATGCAGAGAAATCTACAGCGCCAACTTGTTGCATCCATCACAACAATGCTTCCATTTATCCCTTTGACGGGAAATTGTGATTGAAATAGATGCTTTGACTAAATAGCTATGTACATCTGGTAACTAATGCATGGTTGTCTGTAGAAGCCAGAACAAGGTTTAATTAAGCTTTATTGCTTTTCATAGAGCTCTATTGTTTTCATCTCTACTGGCCTATATTATCTACTAAGGTTATTTTAAATATTTCTGACACTTGTTAAAGGAAAGACACATCTGCTGGTCTTTGAGACCTGAGGATTCCTACTCTCTTGCGCTGCTAGCTGTGAGCCTGCTGATTTTCCCATTTTGGGGTCCAGCCTTCAGCGAGGCTGAATGCGTAATCCCAATGCACACAATGAGTACTGAACACTTCAGTACAAACAGGGAACCACACCTTCACCGACACCTGCAGAAGCAGAGGCCGCAAAATGTCTCATGGACTTCAATAGCATCGAAGGCCCCATCCTGAGCTTTCCTCTCCAGCTTCAGGCTCCAGGTCAGGTTTCAAGTTTATCCCCATTTTGTATCCCACTACTTCTCCATTTATCTGTTTGTTCTTCCTCTGTCCACCCTTTCTCTGCCCTTGTTTCTTCACAAATAAACAATCCCCACCTAATTGTTTCTCCCTATTGGCTCCAGTTTGCCAAATCTGCACCCAAATACCACATTTCTGGTATGGTTACTCCTATAATCTCAGCCCTATCTGCTCTTACTGCTGCTGTTGTGTGGGTACTCTGCTCCACAAAAGGCCCTCAGCACCCCTGTCCATGTATTTGTGGGGTTTGGCTGCCTCTCACCTAACTCGTCCTTAACCACCTATGAAATCCATCCATATATCCCTGCAAGCTTTGGCCAGCTTCTCACACTGTAGTTTTTTTATGTCCTGTGGTTTCTTGCGTCATGTCCAGTGTTTTTTCTTGCTCAACCTTTGAGCAGAGCCTAGTCACCCGGCTTGCATACCTTTACAACTTCTTGTCCCTAAGTTTTTACCGCCTACCTTTAAGGCTTGATCCAAAACCTATTGATCTCTATAGCTACTTTCCGTGAGCCTGGGATCAAATCTTTAATGCTGCTGACTAACTTTGAAAGATAAGTGGGAACCTTTAATACTAAAAGAGCAGAGTGGGCAACTTTTTTGCTACCATCTGGGAACAAATCATTTTCTCTCATCAGTGGAAGTAACCTTCCACCTGAAGCAACTCTAATAATTGTGAATCGGATACCAAGTCCATCTGCTTAATGTGTTGTTTCTTTGGTTTGACCATCTGGCGCTCGGGTAGAGGTGGATTAAAAGCAAGATCTTTACAATAAAATTGATTCCCCTTGGGTTGAATTCCCCAAGTAACTATAGTATCATTATTTTTACAAAGCCTGTGTTTGACTTTCAGACTAGAAAAGCCTGATTTAAAGCTGTGTAAGCTATAGATGTGTTACACTTGTTTTTAATTCCTAACCAGAAAACATCATAAATGCTTATTTCTGACATTCCGTGCCTCTTAAAATTATTGGAAGAATTCCACTGATTTCTGAGGCAACAAGAAAGATATCAAGATATCAGGTCCTCTCAGAAATCAGAACTAATGGAATAACACTTTGTATTAACAGGGCTGATTCCTTTTTAGTAGACATTTTGCATCTGTAAGGGTACTATGTAATTAACTCATTAATTCAGACATAAGTGTACTAGCTAATTAAGTACATATCATAGTCCCAGAAAATCTTTAGAAAAATGTTTGCATTCAGGAGTCCCATCTTATACAACAACTATTCATTCAAAATCAGTTAAATGATTTTACTTTGTGGGTAAGGATAGCGTTTCCAGGATCAGGGTTCAGCTGAGATCAGAATCTATTTCTGGTGTCCACAAGAAAAATTGGAAAAGACAATGCATTGGGTGAACATTGACATATTGATTTTACTTCTTAATCTCTTGGCGTTGATGACATTACACAGCCCTGTGCTTTCTAAATGCAGTCCCCCTCTTGCCCTCCAAAATTGGTAATGTAGTCTTTAATATATTAACAAGGAAGAGAAGCACTACATCATTAAAAGCAAAGTTATTCTTTCTCTTTTGTGATATGTTATTCTCTGACATTCCTGACAATTCTCTCTTTAAACAAAGTTTGCAAATGCATTTCTTTGCTTGTATATGTATCAAGTTCCACAGCTTTGTAATGATTGGATTCTTGCCATAAAAAATAAAAGCCTATAAAATAATTAGGAAGTAAACAAGCTGATAATAAACATTATATTTTTAAATGGGCTTTAATTAAATTATTGTAATCTGATTATATATGTTCAAACTAACTTTTTAGGAGTCAGCTTTTTCCTAGACATGTCTGTCCATGGCCAAAAAAAAAAAAAGGCACCATCTTTTATTTATTGTCAAGGACTAAGTACTGCAGAGGAAAAATTTTCTCCCCCTTAAAAAATTATTAACAGAATGCACAAAACTAAATAGCCTTCTGGTGATAAGTCCTTCTCAGACTGTTGGTGAAACACAAGTTTAATCAAGCAGTGAAAAACGTGTGTTAGGTTCTGGAGTCCAGCTACTCAGCACTGAAACATGGCTGTCTTGATTACAGAGGGAGGGTTATGATGAGTCCAAGAAAATACAGACAGGAAGAGATCAAATTTGAGATTGAGAGCTGTACAGCTTGTCCAGACTGGGATAAATCAATCTCAGTTAGCTTGTGTTTGTAAGTCTAGACAAAGCCTCTGTGCCAGGCAGTAGGGGGTGAAAGAAATGCTCAGCTAGATGACCTCAAGCAAGGATGTGAGCTTTTGTAAGCTCTGTAGCAAAAGGGACCAGTTTGCTCATAAATGAGATGGTCAGAGAAGGAAGACTAAAGAAAAAGGTGCTGATAAATAAACAGCAAGTGGCACACAGGAAATCTGAATGTTAATTTTTCAATGTAAATATTGGACATTTGCAATGGTCTACATTATCCTGAATTCAGCCGGAAGAAGAAGGGTTAATTTTCTGCTACCATATGTCATACATGGGAGTACCAGCACAGGAAATCTGAATGAGTCTGGAATTTAAATTTATAATCCGGAATTTAAATTTATAATGAAAAGTGTTTAAGAAAGAATTTCAGACCAGGTTTTACCAACTCAAACACAGCCTACATAGAGCTTTTGCTGGGTGGACACTGAATAGCTGTCCAGACGTGTTTGAATGGTAGATCACTAGACATGGGCACTCACAAGCCTAGCGTGCTCCAGCAGGGTTAAGACACTGTCCGCTCCTTGCTGGGTTTCGTACCCTTACATGTTGTACTCCAAAGAGCATGATCCCAGGTGTCCATGGCTCTTAAGACTTCTACAGAACTCAGTGGAAGTCCCATTAGTTTAAGCATGCTTTTTGTAGGAGGAAATGTGCGTCTTCACAATGGGACCGGAAAAAAGTTCACTTGGTAGTAAATAACTCTCCCTCCAGCCTTCATAGGCCTTTCCGAACAGATAAAAAAATAAATAAACCATGAGTAAATGACTTAAAAAGCCCATTTATGTGCATATCTCTGTCTGTCTACTTTCTTGAGTGTTCCTCGGTAGTAGGTCTGCGAATGACCAATATGGCCGGTATGGCCCAGCAGGCTGATATGCCCCTGCAAGTACATCCATCTTCTCCTCCAAGCTGCGTGTTCTCTCTGCTCTGCTCACATCTCGCTCTCCCTTCTTCATAGCCTCTCTCTTCCTTCCTTGCTTTCCCTCTTAGATAAACCAAATTGTCCAAAGTTTGACACTTCCTGGTGCCTTCTGCCTTCTCACCTTACAGTCTCGCATCTTCTAGTTCCCCTCACTACCCAGACACACACCTACTTTCATAGCTTTTGTATTCGTCAAGAGCTGTACTGATATTGTAGTTTGTTCTACCACTGTTGAAATTTCAGGCTTCAGATTCAGCCTCCTTGTCCCTCAGTCTTCACCCATCTCACTGTTCAGTCTATTCCCACCCAAACAAGAGTCATCCAGGCTCAACAACATTTTTCCTGACTCTGGAGACAGACGGCACAGCCCTGACAGCCTCCAGCACCTTTCCCACGCAGCAAAGTCTTCATCTCCAAATACACAACTAGAATTCCTAAGTTATTAAGAGTCAAGTTATCCAACTCATTGCACTCTTAAACACTCAAAAGAATTCTATAAAATGAACGAGGCTTGCAGTGTACATGATGGGGCAATGAACTGTCAAGTTTTATCAGTGAGTCTTTACAGAGAAGACGCCTCGCAATTCCCAAGTATGCCATTGTCCCAAATCTGTGCCACTGAAATCTTTACGCTGCACAACACCATGCTTTTGTGTAACTCCCCCTATCAATAGGTGTAATGGCTTACTTCTTCAGGTCCTGTAAATCTGCGCTGCCTCATTTAATTCAGTGGAGCATCTGAACTGCCTGAAACGAGCACTTAAAACATGAGTGTACATTTTTAAATGTATACAAAAAAAGCTCCTGCAAATTAATTCAGTTCCCTGAGGGGTCCCTTCTAGACCAATGTTCCTAAACAGAATTCATTATTTGCAAAATATTTCCCAGATCTATACAAACAACCTGTTCTCGTTCACAGTCTAAGATTAATGATTATGACTGTTGTTTTAACTTTTAACTGAGTATGTGTGAACTACAAAATTTACACACCTTCTCATTCCAATAAAGAAAAATGAGAAAAGTGCTAAGCATGCAAATTTTTTTTTTTTAAAATCACCTCTCTTTCCCTTTCCATATAATAACACTGGATTTTTTAAGAAAAGGAAAGATTATCATTTTAATGTAACTCTTAAAGTAAACTACTTTTCTCTAAAAAAACCCCAACCAACTCTTCTTAATACTCCTAATAATCCTATTCATGTTCTCAGATGGAATAATAAAGGCTGCTAATTTTTTTCACAATGTTCATTTTGTAATCAAAATTCTCCTCTGAAGAATTATCACAGAGATGCTGCCATGTTTGTGAAATGTAGGCCTCATTGTATTAAGATAAAGGAGGTTCCTATTCATGCCACAGATTGCTTGTCTTTTGAGATATATTTTGTCGTCCATTTAGTCCATTTCCATAGCATGAAAAGAACAGAGAATTGTAATTAAGTGCAGTAGCGTATACAACACTATAATCATAATTGCTAGAATTATATTCACAATTTTCCTCACATGTTTTGCAGATGCTTTCTCTTTTATCCACATGCCATGTAGTTCATGTTCCCATTTTGTAGAAGTTGCCATCAATTTGTTGCCACATGTTTTATGTGTCACCGTGGTTTTTTTCCTCCTCCTTTGTGGAGGAGAACAAGGGTCTGATTCACTACAAATGTCCTGCCGATTCCATTGTTTCTCCGGTTCTCCGAGCCCCGAGGGGTACCTTTCATTCTGCATCTGGTTTGTCATTTGCTCAGCCGTGTACTGGATTATCCACTTGAAAAGAAACCGCACCAATTGTGGGCTCAGCCCATCAGCCTGAAAGTTCAAAAAGTGCGAAGTACTTCTCCCCAGGAACAACCTGCGAAATGTATTCGAGATCGGAGGTTTTATTAATTACAAGTGGCATTTGTAAGCCTCCTGCTGAAGCCTGCCATAGCGCTCTAAGTGGCATCATTTGTGCCAATTTATAATGTAAAATGCAAGGATTCCATCCAGCTTTAGTATTAGTTACAGAGTCCTGGGTGGGATTTTGTTATTTCAAAATTCATAATATCTCAGGATGAGGAATTTTTTTTCTTCCCTTGTTAAAACAAGTTAGAAATGATGCCATAACTCTTGGTTGCTACCACTGGCTGCTCACCTTCTAGAGGAGGACATATAGCAGACTTTAACATCTGTCAAATGATGGAGGGAAGACATGCAATAGGCAGAGTAAAGCATCAGATGGCATTAACATCTCACACTGGCACTAGACCTGAACTAAAAGTCTGGCTCTATCACACCTCCAAAGAACTGGAAGTTTTCCCCCAGATGGCCGAGAGCCTTTCTTCCGTCACAGGAAATGAAGAGACCAGGCTACAGAGACCTTTCTGCGTCATTTCTCTGTTCCCTCACTTCTACCCAGTATGTAAAGTGTTCTCGATATTTTCTGCAGGTTTTATTTTCCCAATTATTTATTATTATTTTTTTTTAATATTTGCAGAATCTCTCTTCCAAGAAATGCAACACTGCCGGGATTTCCTCTTGCATCCAGAAAAATCTTTAAATATATCAGTGGTTACTATTTTGAGACTTTTTTAATGGATCAGGTTTACTAGATTCAGAGCACTTGAAACATCTTGGACAAGAAATGAGACAAGTGTTCTCAGTGACTGACTTCTCCCCCAGTCCCTGTATGGTTGATGTAATCCCATTTTCTTAACATCTTCTTCCTATCATCTCAAAGTCCTCTGCAAAAAAGAAATCAAAGGTTACATGTGCATCTTTTAATGGACACATACCAGTCTTACTTTTACTTCCCCAAGGTATCTTTTGTACAAAGTTAGTTAGATCTTTAAAGCTTTGCATGTTTTCTTGCTCTGTTTTTCATTTAAACTTTTGACTGGCGGGCATTTCCTTAGGTACACCTTTTAGTCTCTTAAGAAATAATTTGTCAAAATCAAAGGAAAATTGGGTTTTCATAGTGCTATTTTATCCTTCAGGAATGCATTCATGTTCCATGTTTATATTCTTTATTTATCATAGTTAAATGCATAAAATATTAACACTGAAACAAAATCCTTGAGGGACAGCGAGTTGAAAGAGTAGTTTGGGATCAAGAGAGGGAAATCATCCAAGAACAGAGATTTGATTTACTTAGTTATTGTAACAGCTGAAACACAGCAAACATTTTACAAGGAGCCAGTCTTTTTACGCTGGAGTCAGCAGAGCCCCTAACAGAAGATTAGTAGAACTGGTGTTCACCAGAGCCGTGTGCTTCAAACGCCTGCCAGAAACAGAGCCCATGGTTGGGTTCGCTGGAAAAGATCCTGGTGGGGTCCTGAGATCTGAGAGTTGCTCCTCCCGGTCACTGGGAGTCCAGTCATGAGCTGCGCAAGCAAATCTCAGTGTTTCTCAACACTATTTCATGTGAAATGCAACCCATGTTGAGATAGGCACTTAGAAATGATCAAAGGTAATTTGCAAACCTATAAAGAGGGGAACAGGATGCCTGAAGCAGGATAGTGGTATTTCTTGTTACCATATCTTCAGTCTCAGCTTTTCGGTCTTTAGTCTTCGATCTTAACCCTCATATCTGTCCTCTAAAGCAGAAAAACCTTTTCATGCTTATTTTACAAATAAGAATAATTAAGGCAGAAAATGAAATCTATTTCCTGCCTTATGCATCAAGGAAATCAGCAAAAAGTCGGCCTTGCTGACTCCGGCTAACTCCCAGTTAAAGAGTTAATAAGCTGGCTTACTCCCAGTCTTATACACAGGTCGCCTCACACCCCTCTTTAACAGGGTATAAACAACAAAGTGCTCCTGCACTGCCAGTCCCATCCTTGTGCTCCATTCTTAGTGTTTTCTATGATGGAAACCACCATAAAATATCCATCATAACAGCTTGGAAGTAACTCCATTTAAAATACATTTTCTTCTGTGTCTGTGTTGGCTGTAGAGATGAAATAGGAATTTGTGTGCAGCAATTTTCTGCATCACAATGCTGCTCCTTTAGAGGTTGAAGATAAACTTTTCTGAAATTACGCAGGTATTTTATGCTGCCACTACAAACTTGCATCTAACTTGCTCTTCACAATCTGGAAATGTGTTTCAAATGGAAGGAAGCAAAGAAGGAAGGAAGGAAGGAAGGAAGGAAGGAAGGAAGGAAGGAAGGAAGGAATGGTGGACAGACTAGTTGAAAATTTGGAAAACTGTGTATACTGAGTACTCTAAGTACTGACAGACAAATGAAGTGTTTTCCAGGGACGGGGGAAAAACCAACAAAAAACCCACCTGTTTTTTATTTTATGTTCTGGAGCTTCTTTTCTCTAAAAACAAGCTATACATGGATTAAAATCTGTCTGGTAAGAAGCCTCTTTCCTAGGAACATACTTGTTTCTCGACACGTTCTTGGGCGGGGATTTTTTGGATCCCAGAATATAAGGTTAGCCAATCATTAGACTACATTAAATAAAAAAGGTGCTTCAGTTGCATTTTGCACTCAGTCAAAGCAGAGGGGAAAGAGGCTGCATTTTCTCTGTGAAAATTCACTTAGCTATTTTTTATCCCACGGTACAGGATTGTAAACAAAATAGTTTCGTAGTATCCATTTCGTTTATGAATGCTGAGAAATTTCAAAGCTAAATCCGTAAAGTTTTGAATTTGCTTCATTGAAGTGACTTGTATTTTGACATCACATCAAGCAAAAAAATCCACTTTAACTGGCAGTGTGTAGAGAGGCTGTCTAATGGAAAGAGGTCTGACCTGGGCTTCAGAAGATCTCTATTCGTTTTCCCCTTCAGCTACAGACTTGGTGTGATTTCATCTAGCAAATACACCAAAAGACAGCACAAAGGTAGAAATATACAGAGAGTTCATAGAATCAAAGCAGAATTTGCAAGTGATACATAGACAGTTCCCGACGGACTGGCAAAATATATATTTAAATGAAAAAAAAGCCTCTCCAAGGGTGTTTAAGACTTACAGCTATCCCTGGTCTCCAATAGAAAGTTTTTAATTTCATTTTCACTCTCAGACTCCATCAGGGATTATAAATGTATTACTTCTATTACTTGAAGCCGAAATTCACACGATTGTCAGGAATTTCACTCTCTCCTGAGATTTCTGCAGACTTGGGAGGTTTGGATGTGCTCCACTGGAGAGGCTCAGCTCTTGGAAGCCTATCTGAATATCATTGATTATTTGTCTACATGGTGAGCAAGAGACCTTCATGAGATGCCTAATAATTATTACTGACTCTAAGTCTTTGCGTACCCTTTCTTTCTTTGGGGCATGAGTATGCAAGTACATACAAAGACTTGGTCAAAACACATGCTTAAAAGTTACATGTAACTTAAAATGAGTAATTTCAAACTTATAAGATCCTTTGAAGAGCCAAGCATTTTCCTCAGCTATCTCGCTGCTGACCACCGTTCCCTGGGCTGATGTGATGTAGCTCACCCTCCACTGAATGAAGAAAGAAATCTGAACATAATGATGCAGTGATGTGTTGGGTAAATCTAAGCCAGTTCTGAGTTAGGTGGAGAGAAAATCATTGTTGGAAAGAGTAGTTATACCGAGACAAAGCAGAGGCTTAAGGTGGTCACCCTCTATGTCATCACCTTGCTGATGCTGTCATACTGCTTTCAGTTCTAGAGTCAGCCTGAGGAGTTCTTCATCATGCCCAGGCATAGTTTGAATTTCCACAGCCCTTGAGGTATAAACTAGATAATCCTCGAAGAACATACCTATGTTTCCCTAGCCTGGTATGATGCAGGCTCTGCAATCAAAAGTGAAAAAGTTCCTTTGGTCTCTACTGATAGTCAAGCTGGAAGGACGAAGCATATATTTTATTCAAAACCAGATTGAAAAGAGGACAATGTAGGGAGTAGAAGCACAAAGACAGAGCAGTTGCCCTGGAAATGGGAGTTTGAGAGTATAGACTGAGAGTGGGTACAGGGAAGGGAGCCAGGTGCTCTGTGTGCTTCACAGAGATGTGGGACATGGGAGAAGGGTATAACGCCACCATGGGACCAGAGGTCAGTGAGGAAACTGAGGTCAGATAACAAGCAAGAGGCAACAAGATGGACCGTGAGAACAAAATCGGTTGGATGGGATTAGGACTACTGGGAAGCGTGTGAAAGCAAATCTGTGGGGGGAAAAGAGAATCCAAGAGGACATACGGTAATTGGATAAGAAAGGAGGGAAGTGGAAGGCTGAGAATAGGAGGGAGGAAAGAGACTCTCTGGGCAAGAAGTCTGGGAGCAGCAGTAGGAAAGACTGAAATAAGATCCTTTAATTGGCAGAGTCATAATAAATAGAGAAAAATGAACAGCAGTTCAGAATCGCTGATATTTTTGGCCATCCAGCCAAGCCACTCACCCTGGTGGTGTCTGAATGGGGACTCAGTCAGTGCTTGGTACAACCAACACACGCTGATAGTCTGCATACCCATGAGCAGTTGGTTTACTGGCATGTTGGTCCTTCCTTTTCACATCCTGCAGAGACTGCACCACTGGGAACTCTGCAAGCCACATTTGCAGCACAGAGCCTCCTGGGATCTGCAAAATGTGTGCCAACTACCCCTTAAGAGGAGCTTCTCTGCTGTTGTGGTTATCCCTTATTTTAGTGACAAGAGTCTCTGAAATGTAACTCAAGTTTCCAATCCTACCAATGAATCATGTGGGTTTTAATACTATGCCAAGGAATGAGATTTTGTTTTTAATTTCATTCCTGAAAATGTAGTAAACTACATGCGAAAATCCTCCCTAAAACCATAATTACAGTAAGATTGCAAAAATCAGGCACGCAATAGTTAAATGCACAAGAAACCTTAAATCATCTTACTCTTTTCCCATCCTCCACCCTGCACTGGAATACAGCTGGAGTGCATTAATATTTTTGAAGCACTTAGAATGACAGAAAATCCCATATGGAAATGAAGAGAAAAGTTTGTCTGGATAGATAGTGTTCAGGAAAAAAAGAAAAAAAAAAAAAAAACCAACCCAAACCAACCCACACACTGCATAAGAGGAAAAACCATGCTTTATCATTGCATTTCTGGACCAAGTGAGACCAGGTCATTCAGAAAAATACTATATGATCACACAGTTAAAGACCTGTGTATATATGTTTATTTAAGGGGACACAAGCAATTAAAATTCTCTGGAGAGCTTGACTTTCTGTTTGGTAATATTATTAATATTAATACAATGCAACCATTTAAGGACGTGACTGAAGGATGTTAATCTACAAAGCAAAAGTTACCGCAAAAACTACATGATTTTTTGCCAGTATCTTTACTATAGATTTATATGAATGCATATATTTAAAAAACACAAATAATACGTTCACATGCAATACAAAAACCTCTACTGAGGAAATGTTCCACTTTCTAATATTTCTTCCCGTGAGGTCAAAATAAGAAAATAGAGCACGCATGACAAGTGTTTCTTGTAGCGCTTAATTTTACAGTACAAAGGCACTCAGCCCCTAGACTGTAAGGCCCTCTACAGAATAGATCTGCTACGTGAAAAAATTAACCATAGGGCTGGTCTTTTTTCAAAAGGTATTTCTGATTAATGTTGACAGATCACTGTGGTGCTGATGATCAATTAGTTAATGTTTGTACAGTACTTTGGAGATGTAAAATTCTATAAGCACCGAGCATTGCTATTATGACGAGTACACTTCAAGATCCTTAGGTAACTGTTGGGAGTACAGTAGACACGATCTTAATCTATTAATAGCCCTTTATAAGTGCAGTTGTTCACAGACTGACAAAACATCGCTATTGTAGTATAATTCTTTTTCCTTTTTTTTTTTTTTTTCCCCCAGATAGCATGGGTGTTATGAATGTTAATAGCAAGGAAGCAAAATTGCTCCTGTCATCTTCTTCCCATTTTTGTACATACAGTATATGAAAGAGTCTGTCTCCTTAAAATGACAGGAGAGAACCACATCCCCCTAAGACTCCAATCATCTGCATAAGGTCTTTAATTTGGGATTTGAGTGCCAGATAATTAGTAGTTGAGGTAGAATCACACTGCTTTGTGAGTCCCATGGCCCAATTAGTAAATCAGATTGTAAAAGGTTACTAGAATGGGCCTTTAATCTTACCAGCATTTTACTGTTATTGCATGTGGTAGAACAGAGCATCCCGTATCACGGAGAGGAGGAAGGAGAGATTTAGTGTCATAGCAGATAATCTGCTGGTGTAAATTATTACAGCTCCTTATTTACATCTGCTGGGAACTTGGCTCCTGGCCTTAGAGACACTGTACGTGGTGTCTGCAAATTGGTCTCAAGTAGCCAGTGAGAGTAACTGAAAATGTACCCAGTGAGGATGTGTGCAATGAAAGGCAAAAAAATAGTAATCCAAAATCAAACAAGCTTTCCAAGAAAAAGAAGTCAGTGTAAACTCAATTAAGGTCAGGGAAAAAAGAGCAAGAAGAAAATTAGGGCAATAAAAATGTATATTTGAGTCATTCTCCTATCTCTTCACACGCAGACATGCACAATCACACTCTCACACCTCCAAGTGTGTACCAGCATTGGTAATTTCTGAGAAAGGGCTTGTCAAAGGGGCACATTCCGAGCCAAAGTGAAGCTGCAGGTGAAGGTCGTCGCACACCTGATTTGGAGCTCCCTCTGTCCAACCTCCCTCAGAAGACCCCACACCTGAAATGGGGCCAGCAGGAGCTGGAGGGACTTGCTGCCAGTCTGCACTGATGGGAGGGAAAGTGACTGTCAGAGACACCCAGGGTGTCACCCAGGATGACAGGAGAGTGGGAGCAGCGTGGGTCAGGAGAAGGGCACCCCATCAGCCTTTCCAGATGTGCAAGAGGTCTGAGGGGAGGGGAGAAGGCAGGCTGGCAGAGGTGGTCCAACAGCCTTTACCCAGCACATCGCTGCATGGTTCTGGGCAACCAGTTCGTCTCCGCTCCCTGCTTGCTCCTTCTGCAAAATGGAGGTGCCACCTCTGCGAAATGCTGCAGGAATATGAAGTGTTAGCAATACTAATTCTGTTTACGGGAATATTTGTTCCTCTTAGTGTTACAGAAGCCTGCTATTAGTCTCCGGCTCTCATTTATTTTTGCTCAACGCTGTCCACACAATCACCAGTTCTCATTATGAAAATAATTGCTGCCTGTATCACTGTGTTTTTGTTTGATAATATATTTCATGTTCAGGAGGTGCTATTAAAATTATCTAGTCTGACCTCCCACACAGTGCAAGCATTATATTCTCACCGAGCCATTCTTACAACAAATCTCACTGTGGAGCTATTAAAAATATCACCATATGTTCATGAGCCAGGGTGCCATTGTACGAGACACATAACAAGGGATCACCCCTTCCCCAAAGAATTTGTAATTTAACTGGGTCCTGCAGTAGGGTGGGAGGGAAGAAATCTGTCTGTCCTTAAGATTATTAAGAGAATCTGTGGAAAGCCCAGAGAATAAATCTTCTAACTCCCAGAGTATTGTTTTACCCCCACAGCCATCCTTGTCGTGATGAATAAAAGAAAAACTTCTTTTGTTATGGTAATTCTCTGTCACCTCTTTTTTTAATCAGTGTAATTTTTTAAGGTAATAGTCAATTTATTTCCTGAGAAAGAAGTCAGACTTCAAGTCCTCTTCATAGAAGCAAAGTGTCGCAGCATCGTCTAGGTTGGAAGGGACCTTTAAGATCATTGAGTCCAACCATGAACCTAACTCTGACAAAAACACCACTAACCCATGTCCCTCAGCACCACGTCTAACCGGCTTTTAAATACCTCCAGGGATGGTGATTCCACCACTTCCCTGGGTAGCCTGTTCCAATGTTAGATAGCCTTTTCAGTGAAGAAATCCATCCTAAACCTCCCTTGGGGCAACTTGAGGCCATTTCCTCTTGTCCTATCACTTGTTACTTGGGAGAAGAGACTGAACCCCACTTTGCTGCAACCTCCTTTCAGGGAGTTGTAGAGAGCGAGGAGGTCTCCCCTCAGCCTCCTTTTCTCCACGCTGAACAATACCAGTTCTCTCAGTTGCTCCTCATATGACTTCTTCTCCAGACCCCTCACCAGCTTTGTTGCCCTTCTCTGGACATGCTCCAGCACCTCAGTGTCTTTTTTGTGGTGAGGGGCCCAAAACTGGACACAGCGCTCAAGTTGGGGCCTCACCAGTGCCAAGGACAGGGGGACAGTCACTGCCCCGGTCCTGCTGGCCACACTGTTCCTGACACAAGCCAGGATGCTTGGCCTTCTTGGCCACCTGGACACACTGCTGGCTCTTATTCAGCTTGTTGTAGACCAATACCCTCAAGTCCTTTTCTGCCAGGCAGCTCTTCAGCCACTCTCCCCCAAGCTTGTAGCACTGCATGGGGTTGTTGTGACCCAAATGCAGGATTCGGCACTTGGCCTTGTTGAACATCATGCCATTGGCCTCAGCGCATCGATCCAGTCTGTCCAGATCCCTGTCAACAGCTGAGGTCCTTAAGAACCTCTACATTGGTGTCACAGGATTTCTGCCTGTGCCATGGTCTGATCTTCCCGATATTACACACCACCCATCACTGTCATGGCCAACAAAGCAGCCTTATGAAGATGGAAAGCCTCCCATGTTAATTTTCAAAGCCATGCTCTCAACCTGCTGCACAGGGCATTAGCTTCACAACTCCCATTAGCCCCCACTGTGGTAAGTCAAGATTCAAGTGCATAAAGGACGTCAGGGCATTGTACGCTCGCAGTGATCAGATTTGCTGGTCACTTAGCCCCAGCTGCACTTAAAAATGTGTGTTTAGAATAAAAATGTTGGATAGTAGCAAAGCTGAAATACTTGAAAGGAGGCGGGTTTTTAGGCCACGTAAAATATACTTTAGATGCCAACATACAAGGAGAATCGTCCCAGATTGCTAATGCAATGTTGGAATTTAAGTAGGCTTTTACCAGAGCAGATGTTGGTACTGTCACAGCAATTAAACTTTCCAGCTAGGCTTTCCTGTGTATGTGGAGTTATTTATATGATTGTTTGCACTGTCCCGAGGCCACAGTCTCTCTCAAGCCTCCGTTGCGCTGAGTGCCGGAGGAGTACAAATAAAGAGACAATCCCTGCCCTGTTAAGCTTCCACTCTGCAAAATAATGTCATTACTACTGGGCTCGGGGTCACAGTTCAAGGAGAAGCACCTTGGCTGGAGGGGAAATAGCAGGAGTTGGTCCGTCTTCCCCCTTTCGCAGAGAAACATTACACATAATAACAGCCGGCTCTTTTCTCTTCACCCCGTGCTCCCGGCTGTCAAACTCCGCTTGCTGCCATGGCATCTGACAAGCAAACCTTTCCTTCAGCCTCACCTTGTTTGGGTTTTTTATTTTTTTTACAGGAGCGCATTATTAGCAACATAAATTATGGTCTGAGGTCAGTCTTATCAAGCACACGGGATTAAAATTGCGTGCTTTAAAATAAAAATGTCAGTCTGGCAGGTGCACGTGGCCAGCTCTGGGGAATATTTTTGACAAATACGAGATTTCTTTGAAAATAGAAGCTTGGAAGGGAAAAGTATTTGCAAATTTGGTTCAAGTTTGATTAAGTAAGGAGTTATTAGGAATATTTTTTCCTAGATATTCCCATATTTCTTTAAAAAGACCTATGCTGCAAAAAAAAAGCTACATGAAAATTTTCAATGACGAACATTATGGCAATAAAATAGAGCAATCCACCTGAATGAAAAATGAAATACATGAAGTTTACCCAAAAAAAAGCAAAATATTTTGGAGAAAAATATACATGGCAAATAATATTCTTTAAACTCTACTCCCATCTTAGTTTTTTGTTTCTTTCAGTGACCAGGCCTCAGAAACGCAGCACTCACACAGCTCTGTTTATTACTTGAATTTTAGGGCCATTCTTATTTAACTGACTGAGAAAAGAGTTTCAAGGAAAGGTCATATGTATTTGGAATTGTCCAGACACAAATTCCCAACTCCAAAATAAAATTACAGAAGGGTTAAGGTCTGAGGTCAGGTTTGGGTTCCTCTCCAGATGCAATTCAAACCCCATGGGCTTGTGCAGTATGTTTAGATTTGCAAATACAACAGGCAGAGAGCAGCTATTTAGATTATTTCAGGCTGGCAGTGGGTCTGAAATGAATTTTTCCTATCCAGGTTTGAAGGCACTGCACACGTAATACTTAGAGCTGTAAAAAAAAGTGGAGGTCTTCATCTCTTGCAACTGACATGGCAGCTCTGCTTGTTAGTCTTTTATTAGCTGTGAAGTTGCCATTAAAAATTTGCATTGCCTGAGACCATATGGAAACTTCAAAGTTCAAATGACAGTACAGAACTCTTGTTTAGCCCTGGTACACTGCCTAGCAAAAAGAGATATTTTTCTTTCCCCGGTGTTTGAACTAAACTTTTGTACTGTTATATAGTCCCCTGATGGACCGGGGACTTAAGCACATCAGCAGAACACCATGAAGTGCTCAAGGGGTAGCAGGGACATTCTTGAATCCTTTTTTTAGGGAGTGACACCACTGATGGTCATAGGTCACTCTGCTTGCTAAGTTCCTTGCCCTACTTCCCCTGGCCCTTAGATGGCCAAAGCAAAAATGGCAAACTAAAACAAACCTCTCAAAATTATTGTAAGAAGGTTTAATTCTACTGTTTCCACTCATGCTGTCTTTTTGGTAATCCAGAAAAGAACAGCAAGCGTTACTCTGTGGTGAGGGGCTCGTCTCAGGCAGCAGGGGTAGAAATTACTCTTTTGATCAGTGATATTTCTACTTTAATTTGCACATGCACAGACTGGAGTAGATCACATCTGGACTCACTCGAGAGCCGTGACAGCTCTGCAGGGTGTCAGCTCCTGGATTATCTCAGTGCCTCTTGTTAGATCATTTCTGCTAAATATTTTGCAGCCTTGAACTACTTCTTTCTTAGCTTAGACCTGAGGATCCAGCCCTGAAGTACATTATTGTTCCCCAGACCTATTTTTTGATGCTGGCACAAACAGGTGAGTTACAGAGGCAGGACATCAGAACAACATAAAATTGCAGGCATCTATTCACTGAGGTTTGAATGTTCAGCAGAACAGCTATCTGCAGCTCTCTTAGTCTTCTGCTATTTCTTCAACAAATTTAGGGACTACAAATTTTTCCTGAACATCAGGTCTATTTTATGTATCAGAAATACATTGCACACCAATAGTAAAGTGGAATACCAGACAACTAGTTACAGCTAGAGTCCTTTAGCCTACCTTCATGAAAAAGGCATAGTTGGTAGGACAGAGGGCCCCCAAGGCTGTGCAAAAGCAGTCATAAACATTAGCCATAGATGAGAACAGCGCAGAAATTCCAGACAAACATTCTGGCTATGATCAGACCACACATGTATTTTCTGATAGTGCAAGAGACTATTTCTGAGAAGCTGTGATTGCAAGATTACAGCTGGATTTTGCTGACAGCATCTTTGGCTTTTTTCTTCCTTCTACGATCATTGCTAAATATGAACAAAAATTTGCTCCGTTGTCCATAATTTGAGGCATATGAAAAGGGAGTATAACACACTAAGCAAAAAACAATGCTGTAGGGGTTGGAGTCCCTGCTCCAGTAGCAGGCTGTTCATTTTCTCCATATATAAACACCTTCTTGCTCTGTCTCCAAAGTATTCATCTATTTACCCCATGTTCCTCAATGTTTATACCAAAAACTTCCAACTGACCTGTCGACACCCCAGGGCCCTAAGTCCTTGGTAGTCCATGCAAGTAGGAGATCTACAGGCATGTCAGCAAGAGCTGAAGACCGACAACTGTGTGACAGTTCCTCCTGTGGTCCGAGGCAGCGCAGAAACTGTTTGAACACATTGACTTAGGTCTGTGACTCTCTAATGAGTCCCACTGTGGTCTTACTGTTGTTTTTAATGTTTTCAGAGGACTTGCCCGTCGAAGCATATTCTGTAATTACACACCTAAGCCAAACCCAGTCTTCTGCTGGCTCACATTCCACCTTTGGGGAGTGCTGCACTTATGTGATTGACCCCACTGGGGCAGGCAGAGGTTTCCTTCACAGACGTATAGTTGAGACCAGCTTTCACTCAGTCATCAGAGTTTTGTTACTGGAAGCAATGCAAAAATAAATAAATGGTCATTGCTTCATCTTACAGGGATGCAAGGCCACTTGAATGCACCATCTTGCTTTTCTGAAGCTCCTGGCAAAGCACACAACCACTTGTTATGTGAGTTATGGTGAAACGCAGGCTTGGTTCGCTGGGTGTGGGCTACCCGTGTAAGGCTTTCCCTTCCGATAAGCCCAGTGAGCATAACTTCAGTGAGACGTGTGCTTTGTTCCAGCATGGGAATGGACTCAGTACATTGGATATGGTGTCAGTCTTATCACCAAACTCTACTGGGCCATGACGTCAATTTTCATATGCGGTCTGCCACATGTTCAGTGACAGTCAGAGGCAAAACACAGCTATTTTCTCTTCCTCTGCAAGTCTGGTGATAATTTCCATTCTTGCATTGCTAGGGCATCCCACAGCAGTGACTGTGAAGAAGTAATGAGGTTTGCAAGCTGTAGTTTTCTACCCCGAGGTAGTGGAGTGACTGGAGATATACAAGTGGAGACACCGGTCAAAAGCCACATCACCTGGTGCAAGTGAGCCTGTTCTAGAATTTGTGGGTTTTATTGTGTTTTTTCTTTTTGATACAGACTCACGTGATGTCTCATCATTTTTAATACAGGTTTCTGGTCAATGGAAAACAAAGGAAAATTCTACTAATATGCAATTATCTTCACTGAGAAAAATATTCAAGAGTTTAAATGCTCTCTTTTGTAAGATATTCTTTAGAAAATTTACCTTTGTGGATATGTAATAAAATGGGTAGGCAATATCTTTGAGAAAGCTGAGTTTGCCTTTAGGGAAGAATCAGAGAATCTAAAAATTCCTCTCTGAAATGTCTCTTTTGTTGAGCAATTGAAGCTGCCATAATTAAGCAGTGTTTTGTTCTCGCACAGGTTTGTTTACATTTGAGAAAATGCAATGGAACAATTAAAATTTAATAATATGGTAAATAAGATCTGAATAATTTATTCAGAGCAACTAAAATGAATGTTGACGATCACATTTTTTGAGACTAGAAGAAAAATCTGACTTCTAAGACTGTATAGAAATGTTCTTTTATTTTGAACAAATATATTTATATTGGATCCATCATCAAAGAAGAAAATACAAGTATTGCTATTTAGGGATAGAAGTACATGTAAAGCATAAACTCATTTGAAATTAGATAAACTTGAATAATATATAAATCATGAAATAGCAAATACTGATTTTGAAATATCATATGCCAACTTTTTCCTAAGAGTACTTTTATATATGTGTACTCTGTTGTGTAGTTACGCATTTCTTTATACTTTTGCAGTGGAAATAGTAGAGAGTCTGATTTTTTGCTATTAACAGTAACGGGATCTGTACCATTAGCTTCAATAGTGCATGACCAAGACTATTATTATCATTATTTGTTACAAAGGCATCTAGAAGCTCTAAATAAATAAATAAATCAAAATCACATTGTACTTATGTATAAAGGCTTACAAGTTAACAGCATGCTTTGTTATACAAACTCTACCACTTCTGATGAGAGCCTTTTTTCAACAATGTGTATTTAGCTTTTTCTCCGAAATAAACTTAAGTCAAATGATGCATCTTCTACTCACTTCGTAAAATATTTTCTATCTCGTAATTACTTACTTACAAAATAAGTAAAGAAAGTCTTGTTTATTTTCCTCCAAATTCATTGTTTTTAAATGCAGAGGAATATTTTAAATCAAGAGGAATAGTTTTATGGGATTTGAGGCTCAAATTAGTACATTCAGCAAACGTGTTCGTGGATGGCTGCTTAACTCTGTAATTCCTGGCTTCTGGTGATTCATGGGCCAAAAACATGAAAGAAAAATTGTTTGGTCATTTTTAATACAAAAAATAGCAGCAGAGTGCCTCAGTGAAAAGCAACAGGAACAATCATTCAGAACTTTGCCTAACCCTGACTTCAACATCCAACAGCCCAATGCTTTAAATTTAAAGCATAGCCATGGGTATGCGAGGATGTCTAGTCCGGCAGAGTAGAATTATTGTTGCAACTCTAGGGATAGTAACAACAGCTAAACTCATAAAATGCAGGGTTGAAGGCATATGTGGACCATCTGAGGTTTAAAGTTTCCTGCAACCTATGGAGAAGGCAATGCAGTGCATAACCAAGTCCTGTGTCGTGGCTGGACTGAACTGAAAAGCAGCTTTCAAACAGCACATCAGAACCCCAAGAAAATTAAAAAATGGCTTAGTGCACGCAGCGCTTTTTAATTGAAAGGCTGAGTCGGTCTTCCGTACAACCTTAATGTAGTATTGCTTATTTTTGTAGATTCATATGTAATAAGAAAGAAGAAAAGCTGAGGCCAATAGCATTATTTCAAGCTACCAATAAAAACAGTGAGCCTGTCAGACATCTGCTCAAATTTCAGGGTTATTTTCTGTCCTCGCAATAGGCTGTAATATATACTATGCGACATCCACAGCAACTGAGAGTTATTCATGTAAATAATGAAAGAGAAAATAAAAGAGTCACTCTGATGATACAAAAAGATAAAAATGAATAATCAAGACGAATACCCAGGATCAAAGGGATGACAGGAAAAAGGGGCAGGGAAAAGAAGATTCTGATCAGATTTTACCCCACCATGAGTACTGTTTGGTGACAGCTTTAGCCTGCTGAAGAGGTATCCATTTTGAGGCTACTACCTTTCCTGCGGGAGTGGCATATTTTACTGGATGGCCTGCATGTGTGATTTGATCCTGTAGCCAATCAAGTAGGTCATTCCAGTGGTGCGTTATAGATTAATAATCATGTTAAAATAGAGAAACCAGCACTGCTATTGAAATAGACAGGCTTGTGCTTTCCATGTCCTGTGTCTTCTTCCTTTCTGTTCTGGCACAGTCCTCTAACCTGACATTAACCTAGAGAGAAAATAAATTAAAAAAAAATAAAATAAAATAAAAAATAAATAAAGACTTAACCTGATCCTGATTGCCCAACTGCACAAAGCTTAATGTTGAACATCTTGGTGTAAGTTTTCTCTTTTTAGTCTGATGAATGAAACCCTAGAGCTTGGGTCTGCAAATCCCTCCTCAGTGTATTACAGGCGCAATGTCTTGCAAGGGTGTGAAGGAGAAAGATATCAGGGCAGATCTCAGATAACTTGAACGAAACACCAACCTGGTGAAAAAAAACGAGGTCTGCAAGTCTCCTTTGGTCAGTGTTGAACCAGATGTCCAATGACATTTACATTGTGCCCACATAAGAGCAAAACCAGAGTCTTTTTTGGCTTTGGTTGGAGAATATGGGTTAAAGACTTGTTCTCCACAAATGTGGCTTAGGTAATTTGAAGAACAGATATGAAATGGAGCAATCAAGGGGGTCTCCACTCCACAGTTCCTCTGGGCATGGTGTGACCTATCTGCTGCTGAGCAGCAAATCAAGTATCATGAACCTGTACAGCCTGATAGGAGAGGTGTGAGGGATGATATGCCTTCTTCTGCCAGGCTGGAAGAGTTCCTTGCTGTGGTCACCCAAATAAAACATAGCTTTGAAGCTTGAAAGCATAAAATTGGTCTTCAGGCTTAATAGACTGCATGGTAAATAAGCCACCATGATGTTAGCTGGAGTGAGCTCATTGTAGCCACTTGGGTTTCACTGCAGAACTCAAGGCTTAACCTACAGTACCAAATTTAAGAATGTTGGACACACTGTGTTAACTGTCTGAGGCTACTAAAGCTCATTAGCTAACTGTTGTTTTATTAATTGCTGTAAAGTCCACAAATAAAAAGCTCCAGTCATGCATTAAGGATACAATGTAAATCACTTGTACCTGCAGATCATTTATTTTGTAAAGCAAGAAGTCATGCGTACCAATAATAAACAGCAAAATCCCAACAAAATCTCACTAAGAAACTGGTCCTGCCAGTAGGTTTTATTCTTGCTCATCCGTCACCACTAACTCTTGTGCTTTATTCTACAAAAGTTTCCCTTTTTTAGCTCTTTGCTATCAGTGAGCACAAATGCTTCCTACAGATGAGGAGATATCTATTTTCTCCGTCTGTTGAGGCATTTTCTTTGCTGTGCTCTGGAAATTTGCCAAAAGGGAAGGAGATAACACTTCTGAACACGGGGTGGATGGCAGACGTAAATCCGACAGAGAGATGGACTACAGCAGCTGACTGATGATGCAAAGAGTTTATTCTTACTGAATCCGAGATTTTCTTCTTCCCTTTGTGTCAGTGAGAACAAGGATAGTTCAAATCACTCACCGAAGGAAGCGCAAGGGTTTTTTAATTATGTGACTTTTGTGCTTTTTGTTTTGGCACTCCAATTTAATGAAGCCTGACCCTATCACTGCAGGTGACAATTCACCAGGGAGGTAAGAAAGTGCTGAACAAGGTGTCTGCCTATACTTGCTAGCAATAGCCACTTGCATCTTTACTTTCCAATGCGTTTAAATGACACAGTTAAAGAGAGATGGTCTTTGAAAGCTGCATGGTGTTTACTGGTTTAATGGCTTTTGAAAAAAACAGGTTCCTTTGTTCAGGGTAACTTGCAAGGTTGAAGTTCTGGGTCATCATCTTGCTTATAAGGTATGGGAATAGTGAAAGACAAATTAATGGTTTGAACCTATGCAGCATGTTTTCATGGAAGACTCAGTTTATCCCTTCCAAATCAAGCATGCTTGATGTCACTAAACCCAGACTGGTGGTTGACTGTTTCACGTAAAATATCCATTCCAGCAGCAATCGGGTTTTGGCCCAAGAGGGGGTTTGATGCATGCATCAGTATTTAGTGGGGAATTTCTTGCTAATTATGATGCATTTGCTTTAAAGAGCAAATCCAGGTACTAGTCTGACAGGATGGGATTCTTTGTGTGGTGGCTGCTATGGATGGATGATGCTCTTGAATTCACTGACTTGAAGACCAGATCCACCTCCCGATGCCTTGTGGAAGTCAATGGAAATGTTCCCACTCTATCAGAGGTTTCTGGATTAGGTGCCTCCTGCAGAATTAGAAGTAGCTCCTTCTCAAAGAAAGACAAGTAAGAAGAAAACAAGCTCTAAAACCAGTTAAGGATGCTCTTTATTCTTTTTCTGAGGGCTGCTTTAGGCATTGTGTTGAACAAGTATATAAAAAGAGCCTCTTGTGAATTACAATTGTTATATTTCCTTTTAAATAAAGACTTGGCTCTTTGCCCTAAATAGCACAAAGGATTTTTTTTTTTTATTTTATTTATGATTTTCCATTAAATTACTAGCAGAACATTAAGCTTAAACATTGGCTTTCTTCCCTAGGGAGAAGAATGATATATTCATGTCTGGGGTGGTGTGTTTCAGTCAGGCTTTTTTTTTTCACATTTATGCTATGTTGAATCAAGCTTCTTTTTTTTTTAATAGTGCTTAGATTGGACAAATAGCTGTCTCTTATAGCTAACTCTTACTTAGCAATTTGTGAGAAGAGGCGCTTCTTTTACTGTCCACTTGCAAGTGTTCAGTGAAGTTACTTTTCATTTTGCCGTTATCTTTGCCCTCTTCGGTCCTGTTATATATACACCATTGAAATATCTTCCTAGCTTACATGTGTTGTTTCAACGGAGATCATATAATTAAATAGAAGAATGACAGCATGAATATACATTAGTCTAACTAGGTCAGTAACAACGATGCATTACTGGCACAAGCTGTAAACCCAAGTCCTCTGACAGTGGGGACACCATGGAGTTGCATTAATAGACCTTGCAGACATAGCCTTGAAAGCTGAAGAAGTCAGCTCCTTCTTTCCAGCACTTCCCACTTTATTATAGTAGCTGCGGTGACTGCAGTGATTCAACAAATGCCAAACTGGCCACTAAGAAAGAGCAAGGACAAATACCTGGGTAACAGATGCCACGTCCTTCTCCCAGATGTGCTGTGAAGTTCCTACCCTGTGCATCCCTTTGTCTCCCAACCACTATTGATCACATCAGGTCTTGTCCTGCTGAAGGCTGGATCCAGCTGAGCCCAGAATACCATCTCCAAAGACCCAAGTCCTTGCTTGGTTTAGGTGTTCGTTGCTCTTACCCATTTTAATTGCATGACCTTCAATATGCTTTATATTTTTGCTATGAGGCTCACAACACTTTCAAATGTCTCTTCTACGTATCTTAAAAGTTCTGTGGAAACAGCTCTGAACGATCTGCCAAAAGCAGGTGGGGATGAACTAAGAGCAGTCATGGGAATTATAGAATTGGAACCCAAACCTTAGAAATCTACTGCTAGCTGGAAAAGTAAGCAACAAGGAAAAAAGTGGGCAGGATTTTTTTTTTTTTTTTTTAAGAGCATGTGATAGAACTGTACAGTGTGGGAATTAGATCAAAAATGTCACGGTGTAGTATAGTCTCAATAGGACAAGGAGCAGGTAGATTAGTGGCAAAAATATAATACAGTGTTTATACACCTTTTGCACAATAACTACGTGAAATTTGTAGTTTTTGAAGGTACACGTGCCCTGGGATATGTCAAGTCTCTGCCTTGCTTGTAACTCATGAACTGCTGCCTGGTCTTTTGATTTACCTAACTCCAGATAGAAGATCTAGGTAAATATTCTATTTGAAAATGTCAAAAAAAAAAATCCTTTATCCAAAGCAAATACATTTCTAGTTTCTACTTTTTTTTTTTTTTTTTTTTAAAAAAAGTGAAGTTTTTAAAAAAATACTGCTGGAAAAAAAACCCCAAAAAAAAAAAAAAAAAAAAAAAAAACCCNAAACAAAAAAAAAACCCTAACAAAATCATATATTAATAAAAGAAACCACAAGAGTTGTTAAATATTAGCATTCTGATTTGAGATTTTATTGTCCTGCCTATAACAGAGAAACAAATATTACTTCAGGAATTCGGGTACATAAGCGAATGAACTGCAGCTACAGGGATCATGTCCTGTGAGCCCACTCAGCTCTCACTGTGGGATGAATCTGACTTTCCTGCCATGGCAGAAAGTGGCCTCCTCACCTCTCTGAGCCTGTATTTTACTAATTACACACTGATTTTTACTCCAGCAATACTGGGGACCCCATTGAATTTGGGACCTCACTTTGCTGGGAAGCTTAGACAGGGGAGACAGCCCTGCTGTGCCACGGAGCTGACAGTAGAAACAGATAAGAGAAAAAAGTATGGATGAGAGGGAAGGTTAACTTAATCCTGTTTGAAGTGATATTTTTATTAACTGGTATGTCGTTCTGAGTAAATGATATCCTAGAAATGGTAAACTGAGAACTGCACTTCCTTTGCAGCAGTATCCTTAAAGAATAACCTATTAATAAGGTACTTTTATGAAACTCTGCATTATAAGAGGCTCACAGCTGGATTGAGAACTCTCTCCTGAGTTGGATGATCCAAACCAAGCCGAAATCTGGGAGGAATCCAGTCTGAGAAGTGCGTTTTGGCTGTCTTGTAAAACAACAGAAAGTCTAAGTGTTATCACTTGGCGTATACAACCAACCCCTTCAAGAAATTGTATTATAATCCACCAAACTAGCCACAGAATTAGACTGTGCTCAAGATTAATTTGAGCCTTAAATATGCATGAAAGCACATGCAAGTGTTAACTTAAGTTCTTTAACTGTTGATTTTTCCCTCCTCAGACGTGCTTTTGCAGAAGTTGATGTGAATCCACTCTTTTATAGTGGGATTCATTCACTGGAAAGAAAATAGGCACCAAGTAAAAACATCCACAAAAGCTCTTCATAATTGGTTTTTCACCTTGATCTGCTGCTAATCGGAATCATTGCTTTCCTTATAGTTTCTAAAGGAAATCGCTAAGCTAGTTTCAGATACCCTGACGGGGTAGTCAAAGTGGTTTGATTCTAATTTTAAACAATACTTCTTGCTCCAATCGGTGTATGGTCCCCTCCTGATTTTGCTAGATGCGACAGTAAGATGACCCCAGCAACTGAGAAGGAGTAAATTTGGCGAGGAAATTGTCTCCAGATTGTTGTTGGTGTTTTTTTTCTGATCTTTTTTTTTCCCCTCAACTTAGGTAAGTCTCAGTCTGGCCAGGGAAGGGGGAGGAAGAACTGGTGGCAGCATAACATATCAGTATCAATGGGCATTTCTATTTCACTTAAAGAACAAGAGAGATACAATGACAGGGATAAAACGGTGTTTACATTTCCCCGGGTGACCAAGGCAGCTACCTCTGGGGAGCTTTAGGTTTCATGTTGTGAAGCTAATACACTTTGTTGCAAAGCAGAGCATGTACGAGAGTCCCAGCTCACCAGGGTTTCCCCCACTTCACAAAAACAATCAAGATGCTCTGTTCCAAACAGAGAAGCCTATTTATTTTGCCACTGGGGAAAATGAGATATGCATCTCATTTAGGAGAACGTCCTAGAGACACCAGCTTGGCCAAATTGATCTTGTGAAGAGCTGGGAGTAATAATAATACCATAAACTAAACCTCGGTATGTAAAATCGAGGCAGACTTCGTTACTGAGGCAGTGTCTACTTATTTTAAGAAAATAGAGTTACCAAGGTGTATCAAGGTTTATTTTAGCGAGAAGTTTGTAAAGACTAGTATATAGCTAAGTCCTCGATGACACAGCAGCTATACCGTCACTCTGAATTGGGATGCTATGGCTGAAGGTAGGTTAGATAACTGAGGCAGGAGAAGGGATTATGATATGGAATCATAGAATCATTTAGGTTGGAAAAGACCCTTAAGATCATTGAGTCCGTATGTCACCATCCAGCCTAATTACTGAATTATTAAGAGTGTTTTGTAGTAAGGATTTAAAGATGCGTCGCTTTTCAAGTCACTCTCTGCCCCAGGACTCCTGTGGTCCCTCTGTTTTTCAGGGTTCAGCATTTTCCTTCCTTAAGTCGCTTCCCCAAAAGCCAGACTTATTTATCCCACCTTCTCGACAAGCTGTAATCAGCACCAGGTCAAAGCAATTAATTCACTTCAAAGTGAATGTAGCTGCACAGACCCATATGGCTGCTTCCCATGTGACTCTGTAAGCTAATTAGACTTGACTTTATTTTGCCCTCTTCCATTTTCTTCTACCTGAGGACCCAGTTCTCCAGTGCCTCAAACTCTACACCCATGTGCAACTCCTCTGAAGTCAGCTTCTTGCCAGTAGGAAGTTTTCCCGTGTATTCAACCTATTTTTTTCCTATATTTAATTCAATTACATTGTTTTAATTGTGCCTTTGTACATCTCCTTAAACAGCAAGGTTTGGCACGGGTACAAGAAATTTATAGCTGAGTAGATTTAAAGGGACTACTGTGACCATCTTTGTAGAGCAATGGTCTGTGTTTATTAATGCCATGTTAGGGCAGAGAAACCAGAGCAATTCTCCAGGATCCAAAGCACTTGGGTCAGCAGGTCAAGTTAGATGGCAAGGGGAATTATCCAACACAGAAACAGCTTCTGCTTGAGGCAGTTATGCACCTAATGCAGTTATTTCTTCATTGCAAGTCAGTCATGAGCTTCAGACTTCTACCACAGTTGTGTCAGCGTCATGGTTTTGGCCAAATTGGCCGATGGCCAGCGACAGATGCTCTCCCCCCAGCCTCTCATACACGGAGAGGAGGAGGAAAGGTAAGGAGATTTACGAGTTTAGAAGAAACTAAACTACTTTAATGAAATACTAATAATAAAAATAAAAAGGAAATAGTAAAATAGATACAGTATATACAAAACCATATTAAGCTCCCAGGATGACGTCACCGGCAGGCACCGGGGAAGTCCCAGACTGGACTCAGCGACGGGTGGAAACTGCATTCCACAGCTGGAGTCAGGAACACGGGGAGCGGAATCAAAGGCAGATGAACAGACAGGGTCCTCCTCAGACATTGGCCATTGAAGAAAAAAGAGAGCTGTCCCTTTGATCCCTCAACTTTTATATTGAGCGTGGGGCAGATGGGATGAATACCCCTGTTGGTCAGTTTTGAGTCACCTGTCCTGTCTGCTCCTCCCTGCAGGTGGGACCCTTCTATGCTTTTCCACATCTGACCCTCCAACGCGGCAAATAACGAAATTAGCTGACCTTGGTTGTTACAGCAATAAGCATAAGCAAGAGCCTCTCTGCGTACCATTTCTTGGCACAAACTGTAAACATTGGTCTTATCACTCTGAGAATGAACCGTTTTTTGGCACAACATGCTGTTAATTTCAGAGGGTTAGAAGAGTCTTAGCTAACAAATAAAATTACTGAACAGAAAGTTGGTTCTGTTTTACCTCAAACCAGGACAGTCAGATAAGGGTGTACTACAGATGTTCAACCCCTGATTGACACAACTGCAATGGCAGAAGCACCGCCATCTTCAGCCACAGGTTTTGCTGGCAAAAGTATCCTTTCTCCACATATACTTTGTTTTATCCAGAGGAAGACAATTTTATTTTATCAGCACAGGGTACAACACTGTTGATTAAACATAGCTGGGATGCTTTAAATGGTCAGTATAACAATTTTGCTGACTGGGCAAAACATTCCTAAGGTTGACATATATTAATAAGACAAAGTGATACTTCATGTTGACTTCACCTGAGTAAATTACATCAATACAGTTAGCGATAAAAGGTACATTTCATTGGGTTTCTACATTTGATTGGAAGAATTGTCTCATGAAGGTGCTGATTTCTTCTACAAAGGTTGACTTTAGGGTCACTAGCCTAGAGACAGATATTTATCTAATCTTTGTATTTCTTGGGGACGCATACAATCTATGATTCAATTCTATTTTATATAGACGTCATGAATCCCAGAATTTTTATTTAATGCCATGACCAAATTAAGAAGCCAGTCCTATTATTGTTTTATTCCTGGGTGGTGCTCAACGTTATAGTGATAGGAACAACTACAGAAATAGGATGGAAATTAATGCTTTATTTAATTTGTGTTTTGTACACAGCGCTTTGGAAAGCAAAGCTAGAAAAGACTTTTATTTCATCCTCATGACCTCCTACTGCAGGACTGATCCCTATATTATATTTTTCCAGTCCTTTGTACATTTTAGTTTTAAATGCCATGGTGAAAGGTCACAGTCTGAGAGATTTCTCAGAATATGAAGTTCTCCCTCAGGTCAGTTAAAAATAAATAAACAAATCTCTGTCTACGTGTGACCTCCTCCCCAAACACTTTCTCTCCTCCAGTTGGCCACTGAATGCTGCCAAATTCCGCTGTAGTCAACGGGCTATTACATGCCTTCTGAAACTTGCCAGAAGCAGCCCTTTGATATTTACAGTCTATGCATTTTGTAGAGTAGATTTGGGTATAAAAAATGCAGCTTTGGTTCACTGGTGTTTCCAGCAACTTGAAAAAAAGCATTTCAGGCAGAAAAAAATCTTTTTGTTTGACCTGACGTATCACCTTTCATTTCAAGCTCTCTTAACCCTTTTTTAAACTCTCTTTAAGAAATTGAACTGAATTTTGTCAAAAAACAGCTTTTGGAACTGGAAAGTCAGAACATATTGTTTTAATGTTGAACAAGAGTATGCAAAAAAAATTCTTTTTAAGAGCTTTTTAGATTCGGTGAGGTTAGGTTTTAGCAGAAATGGATAAGTTAATTTGGAAATGTTCTGACCAACCTGAATCTGCACGTTTCAGACAAAAATATTGCCTGCCACTTTTGTAGGTAGCTTTTGGGCTCTAATCCTCTAATGCTTTTGGTTGTACCTCTTCTCACTATCTACTCATTCAAAGCTCCAGGATTAATGTTTTTGCTTTTAACTGTTCTCACTATCTATTCATTCAAAGCTCTTCCCCCCAAAAAAACCCCATCCATCTAAAAACCTGTATATCCACCTATTGTTTTCTGTAATGGAGACAGTGGGAAGTGAAGCAATATAGTCTTTGTATTTAGGTACGAAATAGTTAACACTCTGAAGCCAAGATCGTCATTTGAATCCCGATACACCTCCCATTTAATCCATCTGCTGAAGAGGGATGCAATATCATCAGTCATCAGGCAGGAGGATTTTAGCTATGCCCATAAAAATACTTGCACGAGTTCCCTTAGCTAAATGTTAATTAAAACACAGGCTTTGCAAGAAGTGGCCTGGGAACTCCAGTGTCTTCTCTAGCTTTGCTATGTCAGGAAAACGATTCTCCTTAAATGAAATATTTAGAAAAGATTGCTATGCCTTCAAGCCACAGGATAGCTGGTCACTAGATCTGATTGCCATCTTGTCTGTGCCGTGGAGAACTCATCTGATTTATCTTCCTTCTGATTCGGGTCCCTCACACACAAAACTCCTCTGATAGTACCTGCCTGTTCACCCACGAGCACTCACTGTGAGGCTTAATTAAGAGACGCATGTAAAGTCTTCTTGAAATCCTTGGGTGAACAATAGATACAACAACTGAGTTCATACACATCAAAAATACCATTTTAGACAACTCCTTCTCAGGGATATTGTTGAGTAAAAATGGTTCATGATTGTTTTCCCTCAGCTGACATAAACTGAATCCAACAAAACTATTACATACACCCTCCATAAACCAGCAAACAAGCAAATAAGCTTGAGTGTTTGGTGCCAGAAAGCATGCAGCAATCAAAATAGGAGTTTTTATTTCTCAAAAACCTTTAAAATCTGAAAGATTTACCTGGAAACTTTCAAGAATTATAGCTGAGTTGTTTTTTTTCCCTGAGTTTTCGTGAGTTTTTATTTCTTCTGTTTATTACTGCAAGAATCCAGAAAGAAGCAAATCTCCTTACAAGTTTCCGTAATGGGTTTAATTTGTTTTCATTTAGTGAGTTAACAAGGTGATTTTGAACAGAATGCTTTCAGGGTATGCATGTAATAGCTGGCAGTTTTCTTCTTTTATACTCTCACATATAGACAGTGCTATAGAATCCATAATGTGTACAGGACAGTAGTAACGCTGTGAAAACAGCCTGCAAGACCCAGAACTTATGGCATTTCCTTGTCCCACAGTTATTGAAAAAACAAATGATTTTCTCAATCTTCTAGCGACTCAAAGCCCAATTTAGAAAAGTGTATCCTACCTTATTAAATGTACACAGTTAATTATCCCATCCAGAATTTACGTAACAGAACAGTGTCACCACAGCAGATCAAGCCAAATTAGTGAAAAGGAACAGTACCAAACCTTCTGGCTTAATGAGTTTTACTCACGACAATAACAAGTGCTAAGACTTCCCCCCCACTCACCCCCATGTATATAATTGACCATAACATCGCATGGTTAATTATTTGAACATTTAATCTCAACATGAAAAAATGCAGAATACATTACCCCTTTCTTTTGTGAACAGCTTCTATAATTAATTTTGAAGGATTAAAATAGCTGATCATAGCTTATACTGCCATAGAGCTGTTGATACAAGCTGTGAAATTATTAGTTTGAGTCACTCAAGTCCCCACATATGTGAATCCTTCTTATGATTCTTAGTATGTTCCGGTAGCTCATATGTCTTTTTACGTGGAGAAAAAATTTTCCTCTCCTGTTTTTAGCTAATTTAACACTTGCAGTTCTTAGTTTCAGGTCCCCATAGAGTTTAAGCAGAAAGTGTGTCCTGGGAGACAAAATGTCTGGCTTAGGTTTAGGAGGCTGTGAGTTGAAACCTTAAAGGGTTTTCCTTACTAAATGTTCTGTGTGTCTGTTTTCCTCTCACCGTACTATGGATGGCTACATTCGCACCGCGTAATTATCTCTATTGCCTATAAACAGGCTGTATCTGACTTGAACAATTCATCTTTTTCTTTTTTTTTTTTTTTTGTCTGCCAAAGAAGAAAAACCTATGGTAAATTAAGTCCGATCTACATGAAGTTCTGTGAACATTTAAAGCTTGGTATGTGTTTTGTTTGAACTCTATAATCCAGGAATAAAATGCTTAATTAACCTCTTTTGGAACATCCGTAATATGTTTCCATTAAATTCATGAGGCTGTGTGGGCACCAACTGCTGGCTAATTTACAAGAAAATGTTTGCGGCCACCTCCCAAAATGTTCTGTGTAACCTAGTAGATGATCCTAGATGCAGATGATGTCATTGTTAGTCTTGTTATAGGTGTTTACATTAAAAAAAAAATAATAATCTTTTTTTTCTTTTGCATTTATTCAGCTCAGGGATATAAAAAGTCTCCTTTACTGTTTGNGGCTAATTTACAAGAAAATGTTTGCGGCCACCTCCCAAAATGTTCTGTGTAACCTAGTAGATGATCCTAGATGCAGATGATGTCATTGTTAGTCTTGTTATAGGTGTTTACATTAAAAAAAAAAATAATAATCTTTTTTTTCTTTTGCATTTATTCAGCGCAGGGATATAAAAAGTCTCCTTTACTGTTTGTTTTTCATTTTTGGTGGGTTTTTTTTTTTGTGCAGTACAATGGTTAACAACATAAAGCACTTCTGCTGTTACCAGACTGGATGTGTCTTCTGCATTAAACCCTTTAATGGTTATCCTTGCTGTGCCTTGATGGCTAGCACACAGCCAGAAGCATTTGGAAAAGCTTCCTTATGAGCTACTTCCCGTGGGACAGACTCAAACCACCTTCTCCAATGTGCTCCACCAAGCCTTGGCTCCTGCGTTTTCCCATCGTGTGTGGCTGTGTAAGGAGCCACAAGAAAAATGCCCTCTCCTTTTACTGTGTTAAGAGAGGAAGGAATTACGAGGGAGGTATTTATAGAGGAAAATGTGTACTTATTTACAAATTACGGGCGATCAAGAAAGGTAAATACTGAACATAAAAAGAGGGGAACAGATGCTGTGAAGAATCTCCGTGCGCGGGTCGAGCTGTGTTAAATGGGTACAGGGAAAGTAGGAAAAGGAGTGATTGACGTGGGATGGCTAAGGAGAGTTTTCATAAAGTGGTGACCGGTTTCCAACTGGAAACCAAGACTAGCCATGTTTGGGCCCTTTTGTGGAATTCGTTGCTGCAAGGTTTTCCCTCCCCCAGGAAGTTATAAACTCATAAAACTCTAAATCTTAGTGATTAACTCTGCTTGTTGAATGGGAAAGGAGATTGGGTAGAGTGAAAAAGAACAGAAAATCAGTGCACAAACTTGTAAAAAACAGTTAGAAGGGGGATAAAAAACTGCAATTCAAGGGATACCAAAAAATCCAAAATCATGTCTCAGCTTTTTCAGTTTCCCCTCTGATTTGAACCTCTGATCTGTACTACTCTTCTCCAGGAAGATCTTCCCTTATCTTTTGGATAAGATTTAAAACTGAGAGACCAAGTTTTTGACACTCTGCTGCAAGAAAAGGGCTTTGTGTTATGGCCAACATCCAAAATACCTAACATTTCCACTGTTATTTTTATTGGCTCCAGGTTATTGGCTGGAATTTGCAGGGGAAGATGAAGACACAACAGTTGTGTGCATCCTTTGACCTCTCCACGAGAGAGAGGATATATTGCTGGGGATTAAGGCTAGCTGTAACAGGGTGCAAGGGCATCATCTGGTTTCTGGCAAATTGGCAGATGTACCCAGTATGAGTTTCTCATCTTCTTACTGGGCAAAGTTTAAAGTGGCTGAATGTGAGGGTAAATCTTGGCAGCACGTGCCTCAGGGAGGGTCTGAGCAGCGGAAAACCTTTTGTGAATTACACTAACTTTAATGTTTTCTTTTAGAGATATGATTATAGGCAGTCTGTTACTCCAGAGATATTTCTGTCTGTTTATTCTCTCACATGTATCAACCACTGTGGAATAGAGATAACCTATTTTCTTGATAATATATTACTAAAAACATCATAAAAACAGGCACAAATACTCCTATGGTACCAAATTGCAGTGTGACAGTCACAGACGAAGCAGCCGACCACTGCTCAGTGGTCATCGGTGTAGCAACGCGCCAATATTTCTTACAAGTTACTTCAACAGGTGAAAGGGAGAGGAGAAAAAAAAGGGACTGATATGACAGTGTCTTTTGAGACATTTCATTAAAAGCAATGTTGGATGCACTATGGTCATCTTCTTTCAATCCCAGAAGGCTCCAGCTTCACTTTATATGACTCACTTCCCACCAGTGCTCAGAGAATCATCTTTCTTGGACTTTCTCCCGTTGTCAGGAAGCTATTTCACCTGAAATTTCCCCAGCTTGCTACACACATATCAGCATAGAAATTTATATATATATATATATATATATACACATATATATAAAAAATTACTTTTTTTTTAATGCATTTGATTCCTTGCAACCACGTGTAAATTCCCTTACTGCTTCTACCGCCAGCAAGCAGTGGTGGGGAGGAATGCTGCAGCGCTGGGTTTGGACCTGAGATGCTTCTGTGTCACACAGCATTTGCAAAGCTATGTTGCCTCCCTTCCCCACACCTGCGAGCTGCCAGAAGACATATCCTGATAATATTTGCGAAAGGCTTAGTCTGGGACCAGCTGCAGATTGTCGCTTGCTGGTTCTGAGTACAAGGCAAAACAGGAGAGGATTATGCAGCTGAATGAGCAGCAGTGATAAGGGAAATTCAGGATGAAATATGCCTTATTCCTGGAAAACCAGGCAACATCTGAGGCTGCAGACAGACCATTGGTATAAGAATCTCAGTGAGCAGAAACAAGTGACAGTAACTATTTGGAAGCTGTCTGCTGCCCCTAACTGCTAATGCGCTCTTCCATGTCAATTTGGCACAGAAAAATCTTTAGCTACAGTGCTCTGCATGAATATATACCAGAGTGAAAAAGATACTAGTATGGGTATCTTTGCCTTCAGTCTGAACAGGAGCAACACAGAGTTCATTCATGCACTCTGGTGAAAGCTAGTCCAAAAAGCAGTGGGGTGTAAGGACTCTTTGCAACTTGATTTCACTTTTCTTTTTGAAGAAAAATGAGTACACTGTCAACAGGAGGTGGATGAGGTGAGCCTTCCGCCAAGAACACCCCTCACCCTGCCTACCGCTTGCTCATAAAGCCTCAGTTGAGCTCTCTGACCATAAGAATGAGCTCTTCAACCATCCGCTGAGCATCTGCAGGATGGCGTTCGAGTGTGTGTTTCAGCACCCTGGGGCCCATAGCATATACTTAATATTTGGCTTGAGAGACAGCATGCTGGTACCTTTCCTGTATTGGGGTTGACAGCTGCTTCTATAAAACTTCCTGGGCAACCAAAGCAGTGAAGTGATTTAATCATCTAGGGACACACTCAGCAACAGGCAGGGACAATTCATGCAGAGGCCTTGACCAGCCCTTTGGAAAAAACATATGGACCTCAGAGCCCTCAAGGAAACTGTCTGAATCCTGTCCACCTTGAAAAACCCTTGAGAGATTTCTTAGCTCTCTTTCCTTTTCTTGTGAGCTTTGGCCAACAATTCTGTTTGGATAGGATGGCGCAGAGGCTTCTGAATAAATAAGGGTATATTTACTTCTTTCCTTCTCTCTTTTACTTGGAAATATCTCATCGTTATCTGTTCAAGGTTCTGTTGTATTGCAAAGAATCAAGGTGGTTTTTGATGTTCCTGGTTTGCAGGTAGTTGCTAAAACATGGGAAAACTCATCAAATGAATAGCACGTAAAATGAAAAAGAAAACTGGCAGAAAATCTATAGAGGTGAAGTACCAAACTGTACAGATTCAGGCAGGAATTTAGGACTTAGTCATAAGAAAAGTGCAATGCAGGAAGGACATTAAAATTCAGTAACTGGGAAATTGCAGTGAGTGCCACATGAAACATAGGCTACTATTATTTTGATGTGAAAGAATATTTGATCCAGAGAGCACATTGGTGCTATTCTTAGGTCTTACATGTGATGCATCTGATCTAAAGCATGTGTTACTGGTGTTATAACTGTCCATTCTGCATGGGAGATAGGCTAGCTGGCAGCAGACAGAGCTGATATTTCAGGTCTAAAAGGCACTTGTATTCACTTCATTACATCCAAAGCCTTGGTAGTTAGCAAACAAACCCTGGCTCTGAGGCACTTGATAGTATTTTCATCGCTGCGATCCTTATACTACATTGCAGCTATGCAGAAAGCAATCACTGTGTTCTGGTAAGCGTTATTGTTTTAGGACCTATTTTACTTTTGTCTCTCCTCAAAATGCAAGCAATTGAGACCATCATTGCAGCCTGGTTTTGTATCACTGGTGAGCACTACACATTTTGATCATGGAGGTGGTAGTGCAAGAGACTTGGGGAGGGTCCCGGAGTCCACCACTCCGAAGCTCTGTTGGAGAACATGGGGGATGACAACTGATATTCCCAGCAGAGAGCTCAGAAAGGAGGTTGAGGGATCCTGGCACTGCCTAAAAACCAGTGCCAAAAGGATTTGGAAGGTTCCAGTTGCCCAAAGCAATGTCCTTAGGAGCCATAAGCAAAACCCAAAATACAGCACTTGAAAGCAAGTCAGCTTTAGCCTGCATTCCCCCAGGAATGAATTCCTGGTAGCCTGTCTTTGCAAGGCTTTTGAAATGGAAGTGATTTTCTTCTTATGATACAAACCATACTTTGTCTGAGATTTCAGTTACTGACTTACTCACATGCAGGTTGTGTGTGATAGAACAGAAGCAGAGAGCCTGCTTTGTCTTGCCCAGCTTCCTTCTATACATTTTATTCATATATGTATTTATCAATTTATTTTAAAAAATCATGCTGAATAAGAAGGTATGCATTTGGGTTTTCTGCTGAACCTTTCCTTTTGTCACCCTTACAAGATTTACTTTGAGGCTGGCATTCATCTTTCCCTTGTCTTGCCCACACGCCTGCCTGTGGCCCTCAAGGCACTGCTGCTTGGGCAGTCCCATGGTTGACCACGCAAGTTATTCCCATGCACAACGGTGGCTTTGTAAGATGATCGCTGCCTTTCCATGTTTTATGTTCCTTGCCCGTTGGCTTCTGCTCACAAGTCCTCCAGCTTCACGGCTGCCAAAAGAGAATATTTTCAGCTTTCCGTTGCTATCTTTTCCCCTTCTCTCGTTCAAATAGCATTACTTTTGGAAGGATTTCTTAAACACCACTTATCAGTTTTACTCAAGTAAGCATAATAGATAATCCATCAAATGCCAGACATAGATTGTGTGACTCTGACTCTCACAAACTCACGTTTCTCTATGGTCTTTTTCTTTGAAAAGAAGCACAGCCACACTGCATGGTTATGTTTAATTATTTCCAAGATGCGATTTCTTATTATTTCCTATGCTTCATGGAAGCTTTCACTCACCTCACCTGGCTTGTGATTCAAAAGCACAGCATAAGCAAATTTTAACTTTTTGACCTGGATGTGAAAACTCTAAGACTCATGAAATGTCAAGGCTTGGTGGGATACATTTTCAGAGACGTACAATATAGGCTGCAATACAATGAATGGCACGGGGAAGGTAAAACACGTTTCAAATATCTTATCACATAAAAAAAGAAATAAGAGAGCAAACTATGAAATGAAAAGGAGGCGGAGGGCATATGGTATAAGGAGGATATGTAGCCTGGGAAACACATTGCCAGAAAAACCCACTTGGGGCTGGGTGTAAAGCCTGGCTCGCTGGCTGGGTGCATGCCTTAGCCACCTTCTGAGCCTGTTCTGAGACAGACCGAGCTGTGTGCACACCTCCCTTCTTTCTGGATGCAAAACTTCTGCTTTAGGGCATAAGCTTATGCATTGGCTGTTAGAATAAAGGGAGTTGTACTGTCAGAGACCTCTTATATTTTCCTCAAAAGCAGCGTGTGTCTGCTATTGCCAGAGACTGAATTCTGGATATAGTGAGTCACTGGTCTGACCCAGAGCAGAAACTCCTTTGAACCGAAAATGATGTATTTATATATGATTTCATAACTATTTCTCTTGCTCACCCCACAGATCCTTCCTTTGTTTTCACTGTTTCTGTTGAGGTATGCGTACAGCCAGGCTTATCCTGACTTGTGGCTCCTCTCACCAGATAACAACATGAGGAATTTCAGGACCAAACAGATAACAAAAAGAGAGTAATATATATGCAGATGGGTAGCCAGTCCAAGCCTCCTCTCAGACTAATCTCCAATCTTTAGTTGTGTCTTTCACAATCTAAGTTAGGTTCTGTCTGTCACAGAAAGTAGATGGCATCCGACAAGTCCTCTACTGCCCGTTATAAACTTTTCAGGACCACAGGCTCAAATCATTGGGGAGGCTTGTCAAGTCCCAGCAGACCTCTTATGTTCTGGCTTAAAAGTTTATTCTATGCTGCTCATTCGCTGCAAACAAGAGGAAGAGTCTTCTGTCGACATTCCTTTCCATTACTTTATTCAGTAATTGTCTCTGAAGTATTGCACTGACTCCCCGTTGCTGATGTTCTTGCATTTCAGGTGACCATGCATTGTAAAATTATTTTGAATCTTTTTGTGGAGATTGTAGTATGTAAATATACGATGCTGTGACAACACTGAATTAGGGCTTAGGTCATTAAGAGGCAAATGCCTCTTAATGTGTTTGATTAACCCTCTTTAAATTTTTGTTCGTTAGCTTATTTGTCCTTCTGGAAAGTGCTATGATGTCATAGCATTCAGTGTATATTTGCGCTGAAGGCGCGTGCAAGGCAAATGGTTTACCCAAGGATTCAAAAGTAAACTGTGGTCAGAGCTTAAGGATGTTTCTTGCAGGTGGAGGAATGAAATGAGAAAAACAAAGGAAGGCTTTGACAAAAGACATAACCATAATAAATGCACAGATATCTAATGAAAGAGAATTTGATCAAGAGGGTTTTTTATAAAAATTTAAAAAAGACTACTGCAGTTTCAATGAATAATACAAATAGCTTATTCAAGAGATTTGATATTTTAATGATGATTAGGCTGGTAGAAGCAGATTTGGATATATTGCTGGGTATTTGAGTTTAACACTTTGTTGAATATTGAATAGTATTTGCCCAAAGCCATTGTTTATTCCTAAGATAGTAAGTGTGTACGGAATTTGAAAAAACAAACAGGAGAAGACAAGGTCCATGCCCTGAAGAGTTTATGGTCTCAGGGTCTGCAGAGCACAGAGAACACAGCACAGAACTAGACAGCTCTCAACACCTCTAGCATTATTAGCTAGCACACTGTGGTGCTATCTTTAAATAGATTTATTCAGAGGATAAGGCCTGAATTAGAACACTAAGGCAGACACTGCTGTGATTTTAATTTAAAAAAAAAAAAACAACAACAACCAAAACCACAAAAGCTACAGAATTACCAGCTACAGCTGCCAAAACCCACTGGCAAAATAAGGTTAATCCGTGAGTTCAAAGAGTGGCAGGTTGAATTTCAGGAAAAACAAGCCCTCCTGTGTTCTTTGGCAAAAAAAACCCTCAATGATGTTCACAATAAACATTCCCAGCAATGCTAAGTGCACGTTCCCTACCCATGCTAAGTCAGTGAAGCTGCCAGGCAGGCATGTACGGATTCAGCTGAGCATGGAAAATGGACACTGTCATGGTGATGGCTCGGTGTCTGAAAAGAGAACTTTTTCCATTTAGAAGTTAGCCTTTTCATATTGATTTCAGCAGATCTAAGGAATAAATCAGATGAGTTTTGTTGAGGGGAATGAGTGAATTTTGAATGCATTCTGTTGCTAAGTTTCAACCAAAACACCTTGTAGCCTTATGTCATTTCTTACATCCATGCGGAGAGTGCACAGGGAGCGTAAAATGCTCACAGACAGTAACAACAGCTTTTTACACTTGTTTTGCACCTTTTTTAAAATGTCTCTACAATGACAAGGTAACAAAGAACAAGGTTCAAACTCTACAGGCTGAATTTTTCCACCGATTCCACGATAACTCATCTTTGAAAAAATAGCCAGGGGACTTACAGAAGGTAATAGCCAATGGTTCTGCAAATGCACACACCTCTGTTTTATTGCAGGAATAGAGAAAGTACTGAGCAGCAATTAATGCATCTGAAGAAAGGGGAGTTTGTGGCTTATATTCACACATGCACCAGCAGTGTGTGGAGTCCAGCAAGTAATTTTATTTCACAGAGTTCTAAAGCATAATGGTACAAACACAGTGTTTTGTGTATCTGAAAGTTTAAACTCAGGTTCTCTCACAGTCTCTGTAGAGTTCAGTCTACCCATGTGTGCAGTAATGCTTAGCTGCTTGACAGAGCGATAGATATGCTGGGAAGCTTTGATGATATTGAAGTTTGTCGGTGGCAGTGGATCAGAGGAACTGCCTGGCCCCCGTTGCCTGATGTGCCCAGAGACCATTGGGCACAGAAGGTGGAGGAAATGGGGTGGCTCAGGGAGTCAGCTCGCTGATTTTGAAGCTGTCTTTGGCATGCATTAAAGCAGCCTGGGGGACTGTTTTAAACAACTCCAGTTGGGAATAAGCCAAACACAGTAGTATTCTGGCCAAGTCCCGGCACTCTCCTTTCTCCAGGGCCAGACAGGATTGATGGTATATTAGCAGGGTTCATTGACTGCGTGCCAGCAAGGGATGTTATAATGCCAGGAGAAATCTCAGCTAGTGAGATCTGAAGAGCTTCCAGGCTTTTAGGCACTGCTATATGAAGTTTATCTGAAAAACAAGTCCTGAAAGTGTAAGGTTCTGGGTATCATGTTAAAAATTAGAAGCAGCAGAAGCAAAAGAGACCAAAGGGGAAGGACTTGGAAAGTTCAGTAGTAAGAAGCATTGACACTTGGAAAAAATATTTCCTGAATGAACTAGGAGAGCTTGTGAAGAGCTATGAAGTCGCTTTGGAATGGCACTGGCTTGGAAAGAAGACCAGTAAGGTCATCCAACAGCCATCCAAGGGACAGAAGATAACACGATAGCAGAGCTAAGCCTATCCAGGTTCTGCAGGTCCCCATAGTCTATTTGCTGCTCTCTGGTGTTATGTTTAAAAGCAGATCCTCTCCCTGCTCTAGTTCAACCCTGAACCAGAACATGTGAAGCAGAAAAGCTAATTCCTTGGAGATCTCAGGATTTAACAATATTTTGGCAGAATGCAAAAATGGATGTCCTGTCACAGTGGTCAAGTTCAATTCTAAGGCTGCCTTGGATTCTGCAGTATGCTCGCTCCTAGAGATCTTCGTTCCCTTGTTAGTCTCTGTTCCCTTCCTTACTCTTTTTATTGGAGAGCTGTTATGTCACCTTGCTCCTGAACTGATAATATCTGACAAATATCCACTCCAAAGGTGTTGTTGACCAGTTTATTTGCGTTAGGTCTGTATTTTGCTTAAATAAAGAGCAAGAAGGGGAAAGGACATTTTGTATAAGCAGCAATCATATCACAGAATCATAGAA
>VWZL01000065.1:42445-68134 GCA_013396915.1 Stercorarius parasiticus | reverse complement strand
CTTTCCAGCTACTCTTCCCCAAGCCTGTAGCGCTGCATGGGGTTGCTGTGACTCAAGTGCAGGACCCATCACTGGGCCTTCTTGAACCTCATACCATTCGCCTCAGCCCATGAATCCAGCCTGTCCAGATCCCTCAGTAGAGCAGGTCAACACTCCCACCCAACTTTTTGCTTAAGAACATTTTCCATTTTATTATTTGTTTTTAACTGGGGAGGTTGCTTTCACTTTGTGCCCTTCTGTTTTTTTGCCTGTCAAAAATGCATATTCTGTTTCCTCCACAAGCATTACTCCCATAGCTTTTCACAGGGTAGACTTAGTCTTTCCAGGGAGTGGGGTGAAATGTCTTGTAGAGTCCAAGTATTCATAATGCAAGGTTGGTTTGTCTGCAGCTTTGCCTGTTGGGGAGTGACAAAAAGAGCTGATGGTAAACATGGATTCGAATAAATAAGGTATCATTTATTGCACTGGTGTGTGCAACCTAATAGCAGAGTATTGCTCCATGGCCTATTGCCTCAGGCTGGTAGGAGTTTAGGGTCAACTAAATGAGAAGCAAATTGAAAAGTTAATTTTGGCATGGGGGCGTTGTGCAGCACTACTAAGAGGTGGTACCGTGGTGAGTTTTCACTTCATAACATGTTTAAATCTAGCCTGCTGCTTCTCTGTACGATGTAGCAACTGAAAAGTGAATTAGTAGATTTTTTTTTTTTTTCCAACTTAGTTGCTCTTCTTTTCACAATTGGCACACAGGGAGGCTGGAGAAATTTTCCAAAGGCTTAATGGTGTACAGTTCACAGGATAATCCCAGCTTGTAAGTCATGAGTCACGCATGCTGCCTTCCTTCCTTAATGTGTGATGTTGCCCCATACTCTACTTCCATGCCATTTAGCTGGGGAGCGGGCTTCCAGGAACAGTCCCCCAAAAGGCACGTTAATACACAGGCCGGAAACTGTGTTGGTACGAGAATTACGTTACTGTGGAATACATATCTTGGATAATTAAGGGGTGGGGGGCAGGTAAATGAGCTGATAGGATTGCTTTTGTGTTTAATTTGCATAGCTCTTTGATAACATTAAGGCATCTTAGGGGAAAAAAAAAAGCACCATGAAACCCAGCACATAACACCACTTGCCTTTGAACCTTTCCCAAACAAAATTTTTACAGTAATAATGTGGGCAGAGGAAGAAAGAGGCAAGAAGGAGGTGTATTAACTGACTTGGAGAGTGTGGGTAGGCTTGAGATTTATGATGTTCTGCAGATCTTGGCAGTCTACCAAGGATTCCCCTTGTCCCCTCTTCTTTTCAATATGCAGAAAGCCCCCTGAGATGAGAAATAAACAGTATATTGCTATCAGACGTGGCTGTGAATATATGCTGAAGTAGTGGATTCAGTTTAAGATCCAGTTAAATGCTACAGTCTTGCTATGTTGATGAGAAGAGCTGTATTTTAAAACCCTCCATATGTAAATGAACTTTCTGTCATCTGCATGAGAAGAAACAGGGCAAGGCTTGGGGTCAGCAGGCTCGACTCCACTGACTTGCTCATCCCAACAGGCCATTTAAAAATAGAATGGTGCAGTAGTGGTCTTAAAAATATTCTTAAAAAAACCCACAAGTGCTTTAATATTAATAGATTCATGAAATGAGGGAAAGAAAGGAGGGGAGGATACGTAAGAAGCGGAAAGCAGTTTGGGAATTTTGATCAATAAAATCTTAACATAGTCTAAATGAAGGGAATGTGTTGGTGAGCTCTTTTCCATGGGGGTGGGAGCCAGACTCCGCTGACAGTGCCGATGTTTTGTTGTGACCCCCACCTCAATACCTGCTAAGGGGCAAACTCTTGCTCCTTGTTGATGTAGCCTCCACTACCTGTTGCTGCTACACAGCACAACCTCTGCAGCCTCCTCCGTCCTTCGGCTCTGGAGACAGTCATCTTATGCTTAACAAGATGCATCTAGGTTGCTGTCATCTTCATTGCGTATTTCATATCTGTGCTTAACTTTCTGGCCGGGGGGACGGTTATCCTGTGATCCCCAGCCTCTGACATTTCGTATCCAGAAATATTTTAAGAAACTGCTGTTTTCAGTTAATGTGTGGGCTGAGTTTTGCAATCTCGTGGCGTTTTTCAGATACTCGGATGCTAATTGCCAGCAAATTGCCGGGAGAAACAAAGCTGCAAGAATCTCGGTTCACCCTGGGGATGAGGGAACCCAGGATGCCCCGAGAGGCCACGGCTCCAGACAGCACTAAAAAAGGGGCCTCCTGAAAGAAAAATGCTGTCCTGCCGGAGTGTTAGTCGGTGGTGTTGCTGTGATGGTGTCTGGATGGGGCCTTAATGGTTACCACATTTATGAAGTGCCCTGGGAATTGGATTTGAATAAATTTTAATCCCAGGAGATTGAGTTCAGAGGGTTTTTCCCCTCTATGACTTCTGCAGTTCTTTTGTTGTGTTCAACAACTTTGTGATTTTATTATTATTTTTGATGCAGTCAGTTCTTTTCCAAAGCAAAAGCTGGCTATGATAATCTGAAAGTCAGTTTCCGAAACAGGAATGCTTAGCCATTTCATGTTGCAAGCAAAATTACACCAGCATGCTAACAGTTTGACAAGTCTGTTCTTGAGCAGAGCTGTTAAGCAGATAAACAAACAAACAAAAACTCTCCTCATGCTTATATGTTGTGTTTGTGATGTTTGCTTTTCCCCTCCCTCTCAAAATATTTTTAATGAAAAGAATGTGGCTTTAAAATGTCCTTTTACTTCTCTCACATAAATCAGTGTCATGCAACCCCCCATATATATGTTGTAGATGCTTAGAATATGAACGCTCCATACGTTATGAAAAGGGAATTTGGAGTAATTTTAAACAATATTCTGAAGCGACCAGTGTTTAAATTTGGCCTGGGATACTGAGCAGCCCACACTTCCCACAGTCTGCAGTTCCCCTGCTTTCCAGTCCCTTAGGAGGGTTATGGAGAAGCTTTTCCCATCCCTTGCTGCAGAAACAGCAGAGCGAACCACGAGCAATCTCTGCGCTCTGCTATAGCTGTCGGGGCCACGGTTTTGATAGGGACCAGCGGAGGCACCAGCAGGATCCTGTAAAGCTGCAAGGGGAGGATGGTTGGGCTGGTGCACGTTAGTCATCTCGAGTGGGCCAGTCTCACAGGGAGGAACATCATCTTGAGAAAAGCTGTGAAACTGAGCCCTGGGAAATTTCAGGCTTCTGGTGGGCTTGCTATTTCCAGAGAGTAGTTAGCAGATTAAAAAAGACAAATAGAGCAAACTTTCCATAAAATGTGTGGCATCCCCTGGATGTCTTGCTACTTCGCTCATCTGTGTGACACTTCTGCTTGGAGTATGTTCTGCCACCATTTTAGTGTCCCTGCTTTGCTGCAGAATTAATGGTGAACAATATTTCACTGTTTCTTAAAAGGTTTTTTCTTCCTCAGTAGTCCTTAGTGTTGTGAACCTTTTTCCTCCAAGATGTCCTTGTTCCTCTCTTATCTTTGACATATTCTTTTTGTACCTCAAACTGTGCTTCCCCACGTCCTTGGGCCTTTTAGTTCCTTCCACAGAGACATGGAAGATAGGGGCAGAGCTGAGAGGACACATTTTTCCACCTCAGTGTAAAACATTTTCCCCTCCTCCCTTGGTGGGATGGTGAGTCTTGAGGAGAAGGCCACAGGCTTTTGTCGTTAGGCAGAGGTCCAGGGTGGGAAATGGGAGTTGCGTCTCTCCAGGGCTTGCTGAAAGGCTTTCGTTCAAGAAGTTATAAGGTCAAGGTGAGGTCAGTCTTGGCCACTGCACACATGTTACGGCCCTGACTTTGTTTCAAAATCCAAACCAGCTTGCGACCAAGCTATAAAAAGAAATGCATATAATAAAGAGAGTTTACAGAGCCGGCAGAAGCCTGAGTACAGTAATTTATTTATGGAAAGCATGTGGATTGGTTAATAAGGGGAAAGCGCAGCACAATACAAGTTGTAAAAGAAAGTGGGGGCTGTGAATTCTGCAGCATTTCATCAGATTCCTTTGTAATGCCCCAGCAATACCTGGCCGTTACCATGGAGGGCATTGTAAGGTGTGAAGGGGTCAAGATTTCTCCAAAGAGATTAGTGTCTTGGGGTGCTTCAGTTCTGGGGTGCCAGTCTTGGAGGAATCTGTAAGGAGGTTAAGGATTTAGTCCAGGAAAAAAAATACATATTGTTGTCCATTAGCTATAGTGGATGCTACGTATAGGTTTTTGTGTGGGAAACGTAGAAATTGGTGAGGAACTGTGACTTTAGGGAGAAGTTTTGTTGTGTTTTTTTATCATTAATTGTGGGTGAAGAAGAGGATTCAGAAGTGTAGTGGACATACCTCTTTCTGGAGAGCTTGACTGGTTCAGAGAAGGGCCTTTGGGGATGATGTTTTTGGGAATGATGTTTGGGAAGGGCATTGGGAGACCAGGCTGTTTGGAAGTCTCAGGGCAGACTATGGGGTGTTAGGTGCTGGAAGAGCTGGAAAATACTAATACTAGAACAATTTCTAAGTGCCTGTTTAGGAAAAAATACAGAGCAGCTAATTGCTATGGCCTCACCTTCTGTAAAAATATGCTAGAGAAAAAAACGGTTTTTGTCAGAAGTCAGCTGAGGCGAGTTGCAGCCCACCAGGGCTGGAGGGGCCAGTGGTGCTGCCTCCCTCCCAGCCCTGTGATCCACCTCCTGCCAGCCCCGGCTCTGCTCTGACTGCAGAGCAAACCAGTTTTAATTTCCTGATCTGCAGTCCCCCGCCCCACCCCGCAGTTTGCTTTTTCTGTGTTAACTTTTCTGCCATTTTCGTGATCTCAATCAGCTTTATCATATGATCCGATGAGCGCCAGAAAGAGCACAGCGCTCCTGGGAGAAATATGTGACAGGAGGCTGGAGGGGGAGGCAGGAGAAGGAAGGGTAGGAGCTCCCCGCCACAGGAGCTGGGATCTATTAATTCAGCTCCAGCTGTACTGAGAAACCGTACCCTTATGGTGGCGTAGCTAAAGGGAGACGATGTCTTGTGCTTGTGCTATCGTGAGACAGGCGGAGAGGGCTATTGCGGGTCTGATGCATCACTTGCAGAAACGTCACTTTTTTTTTTTTTTTTTTTTTTTTTAAACTAGTGAAGACCAAAACAAAGACAAATGTCCTTTTGCAACCCCTTAAGCCTACTTAAGTTTACCTAGGAAAATATCACACAGGTACCAGGCACTGGTGTATAGAAATAAAATACGCAATACGTGGAGTTTAACTATTCTGGCATGTTAATAAACTACTATTACTGACTATGAACTTTGCTAAAGTAAACAGAAGGGAAGCTGTGAATGTAATCTGTCCGTGCTTAACCTTGATAATCATCCCTTTAATGTAGAGAAAAAGAAATGCGTTCTAAGATTTGTGTAAGAATATTTTAAAAAGAAACCTTTTCTTTTTTAAAATCCACCTAAAGTATTTGTTGGTTTTCATATGAAGTATTAGAAGAGAAGGGTCCAGCACAGTTGGGTTAAAACCCAGTGTCTGGAGCTCTCGTCCAAATGTTTTGCTCTGTGTATGATGAAGGGATGGGTGAGACGCTGGTGCTGATGGTTCTCTCTCTTCTTCAGGGTCGGCATGTCAAAACGGGTCAGCTGGCAGCCATCAAAGTCATGGACGTTACCGAGGTGAGTAGAGGAACATTCTGCTTTACTAGGAATATCGGTAAAATTTAATAATGAGAGATGACAGATGGCTTACCTCCTATTTATGTTGAAGGGCATGGTCTTTGCATGTGAACGCTGGCTTTCTGTTTGCAGGACCTGACCTCTTGAGCGCATCTGCCCTCTACGAGATTTCTGTGTGTTTGTGCGTAGAGGCCTCTGGCCTTCACAAATTGCTTTGGCTGGTCCCAGGACATATGAGTAGAAATTTCACATGAGAGGGGAAAAAAGCCGGATTCCCTGCTTCCCACTTTTTTCTCTTAAATGCAGCATCTTGCTTTTACCGAAAAAGAAGGTGAGGAGGCTGCTTGACGTAGAGGACAGGAGTTTCCCTGGTACATTTGCAGCCTAAAAAGGGTATACATTTATTCAAAGAAAATGGGTCCAATAAAGTTCCCAGAAGCCTGAAAGCAGAAACATCTGCAGGAACGATGAGCAGATTGCTGGCAGAATTCAGCAGTGTAAAGTAGTAGTTGTAACTGACCCAGGGGGATTTACTGTAGAGCTTTAGATGGGAAAGACGGGAAATTAACCCAGCCAAAGAAATAAAAAATATATGCCCATATTTGAATCCTTAGATGTCTTGCAGTTTATGCTGTTCAAAAAGCAATCAGTTTAAATTAAGTCTTCAAAACAGATTGGGAAAAGCATGGGTTTTTCCCTGTTGATTCCATTTGTGTTTTATGGAGTTGCATCTGCAAATTAACACAACAGCTTCAGATTTAAAATTGAATGAGATCCTTGACCGATATTGCACTTCTGAAGAGAGGTTGTGCCTCTTCAAACCAAGCGTCTTATTTTTCTGAACTCTTCAATCTTATATAGATATTAGGGAGAAAATTATGTTAATGCATGTGCATTATAAAAGTAGGGGGTCTTTGGCAAGCTGGTTATAGTAAGAAAAACTCCTATAAGGGTGTTACTGCAAAACGTTTTATATTTTGGGGTGTGTATAGGCGCCAACGGTAAAAATGGCCTTGGACACAAGCTCCTAGGTGAGTGGCTGGCACGTAATGGGTAAACAGGCAGGAAAGGGAGGAAAGCAAGAAGGCAGGGTTAGGTCAACTGATAGGACTTCAGTCATATCTCTAAATCTGCTTGTGATTGATGGGCAGTGTGACTGCCGCTCTCTAACTTAAGCTGTTGTGTCTGCCAAGAGGTAGACATTCTTGTTTTGGGAGATGGCCTGATAAAAATCAATTTTCAGCTGGAGATTTTCAAAGGCTGCCTTCATGAGGAGGCAGTGCTATTTTGCTGCAGTTAACAAGCAGACGAACCAGAGAAGAACAAAGGTGCGTTGACATGCAGTGAGTGTTCTTTGCACAGCAAACGTTTCCATTTGTGCAGCGGTTTTACACAGGGCAGCTTGCTGGACTGTGTGCACGATGAAGGCTTCTTCATAACATTAAGACTGGCTGTACTGCACACTCCCTCTGTTTTTAATAGCATATGTTAATCACAAACAGTTGTAATAGAGAGGTTGCACAGCAAAAGGAAAAAAATTGAAAACTGCTGTCTATAGTATGGCTGAGCTCATATTGCGGGAGATGGCTTATATTTTGAAACTTTCTGTAATTTTTGGCTGGTTTTGAAACACTAGTTGTGTATTGGCACTGTCTATCTTTTATCTCACAAGCTCATGCTTTTTTAGGGGATGAAGGGCAGTCAGAGGGAGGAGTTTGGAGATGTTAGCCCCATGCAGCTTAAAAGTGTTGTTGTTCCTACCAGTGGAGCTCATGTGTTTTTGCTTCAAAGTAATGAGCCTGTGGAGGCTAAAAATGTGGTGCAAATTCTTCCAAGTCGTGCTAAGTCAGCTCTGCTTTTTAATACCAGGCATGGATGATACTGTTGCTAACACAAGGCATGGGTGATATGGTTGCGTGTACCATTTTCTCAGTGGCAGATGTGGATGTAGGATATTCCTGTCCACTCTTGCTCACTGGTCTCTCGCCTGTCTCCCAACACTTGTGCCAGCACAACTGCCCCGGGGCTAGATGGTGACCTGGATCAGTGAACAGGACCCAGTTTCAGATTAAAAATACCCTCACTCCTCTCTTTCCCCCAGTTATTTATAACCTGGATAGGTTCGTTGATCTAGTTTAGCACATGACATTACAAACAGTTGTGCTGTCGCTATGAGGAAGGTGGCTTGAGATTGGAAAAGAGCTGCTGATGGCCATGAGGGAGAAGGGGTAGTAGCTCAAATTGTCATTGCTGCTAGAGATGGCCATATCATCAAACCATGGCTTCCATTCCTCAAGGGGTGGTTCCATGAACACCTCCTTTTGCTGGTGGGACGTGCAGCTGCGTCCTGGTTCTAGCTCACCACAACTTACGGGTTTAGTGGGAGGAGAGAGTGTAGGGACAGAGGGGGCACTGACTGCTGCCCTCAGCACTGCCCCAAAAGAAATGCTGAAGGAAAACCACAGCCTCAAATTTACCTTCAAATTTAGCTTCAAGAGGACAGTTAGATAAACTGCTCTTGTAGCTTAATGGTAACTAACTGTGTCCATGCCCATGGGGAAAGAGAAATTAGTGGAAACTTATCAAAAAAATCACAATTTCAGTTTTGTATGAGTGGCTACTGAAGCTCTAGGTGATCTGTGCCTCTGTGCTAATTTAAGAAGGATGTTAAAGGTCCTTGAATGCGTCCAGAGGAGGACAACAAAGCTGGTGAAGGGGCTGGAAGGCATGTCCTGTGGGGAGCGGCTAAGGACTTTGGACATGTCTAGTTTGGAGAGAAGGAGGCTGAGGGGGAACCTCATTGCTCTCTACAGCTTCCTGAGGAGGGGGAGTGGGGAGGGAGGTGCTGAGCTCTTCTCCCTTGGTATCCAGTGATAGGACACATGGGAATGGTTCAAGGGTGCACAAAGGGAGGTTTAGACTGGACATTAGGAAGCATTTCTTTACCGAGAGGGTGGTCAAACACTGGAACTGGCTTCCTAGGGAGGTGGTTGATGCACCAGACCTGTTGGTGTTTAAGGACATTTGGACAATGCCCTTAACAACATGCTTTAACTTTTGGTCAGCCCTGAATTGGTCAGGCAGTTGGACTAGATGACCACTGTAGGTCCCTTCCAACTGAAATATTCTATTCTATTGTATTCTATAGACTATCTTTCTTCTGGGATACCTCTGATCCAGTGCTTGCTTTGCCAAACTCTTAACAAATTAGAAAGCCTAATGAGTTGGCTCGCTCTGTGGGCAAGCCCCAAATTTTCAGTTTTCAAGGCCTTGATTCTGCTTTTCACACAGTGCTCAGGACCAGTGAGGTTACATCAGTTCTGGGCTGTAAAGCTTTGATCACCCGAATGGTAGGAATGTCAAAATCAGAATGAAGGCTTTCCTTAAAAAGTTTTGGTTGGCATGAGGAAAACAAGGTAGCATAACCTCCAACTAGAGACATTGGAAGAAACATTACATCACTGTAATGTACATGGTGCTGTGGAAATGCTCTTCATCCTTCTCAGCTTTTCTTGTGGTTTTCTCTTCAGATTTTAATTTTGAAAAGAATGGTGGTAAGGATGAGAAAAGAGGAGGTGGGCTGAAGATATCAGCTTGATCTTTGCATATATTATGACTAGTCAGTACTGCTGCCTGAAACGTTGGGGGGTGTTGATGTGCATAAAACTTTCCTGTCTCTTCCACCTTCCTCCTCTCTAAACAAATTAAGAAAAGATCTAGAAGATTGTATGGATCTTTATAGATCTTTAGATCTACAGCACTAAAACAAGCACTTAAAGGATCTGTAAGATCTAAAGATCTATCAGTCTTCTTACAGAATGGTGCATATATAGGTCCTATTTTCACTTTCTGAGAGAGAAGCTAGAGCACATGTAGGGTGAAAAAATTTCACTGGAGTGTAGAACAAATAAAAACAAAAACCACACCAGTCCTCATGAATTGAAAGCTATTCTGTTGTTGGAACGAGCCCAATGACCATAAAAGGGGAACAATATGAACTATCAGTGTATACACACTTTAAAAATTGTTTTCCAAAATGTACATATGTAGGATGAATCTCGTGCTGCACGCGTGATGTGGAGGGGGGCGTTATTTGTGAGATTCCTGTAGTCTGTCTTTAATCTTTTTATTGTAGGGTGTCTCCGTTCCTTTTGGGGCATTGTTTTGGAGAAGGCGGTGTTCAGCCCGCCTTGACTCCTTCCACCCGCTGACCGTGCTGTTAGGTTTCCATGGGCTCCTTGCTGCATACTGCTGGGCAGCACTGCAGCCTACCAAGTGAGCTGTGACTGATGTTATCAGACGCAACACAAGTACGCTGCAAGATTTGTCAGTCGCTGCTTAGTTAGAAGAATCCATTTTCTTGTGAAGCAAATAATGTTTAAAACCTTAGCAAAGCTTGCTTGGCAAATCTGCCTGCATCTAAGCTGTTAACTTGCATTACACCCTAAACAGGCGGCCTGACTCTGCTTAGCTCTTTTGGAGGCTTTCTTTGCAGCTGCACGGTTGTTTCCAGTGTCACTCCTGTGTTCCCCTTCCAGCGATGCTTTTCTCTTTGAAAGATTTAGTAACTGATTTTGAGGGAAAAACACAATCGCTTCTTTTCTGTTTATTATAACCCCTGACGCTGCTGCTTCTTCCTCCTACCTCTTCCCACACACACTCTTGGCATCCCTTGGGAAAGTTTTCCGCATGCCTTTTTAATAGCAGCATTTCTCAGCTCTTGTGCCCAGTGTTTCATGACTTGTCCAGTCTAGTCTGTGTAAAATTATGCTAAGTAAACAACTGGATACTGTATCCTGCTGATTTATGAAAGAAGCTGGATTGCTTTTAGTGCTTGCCTATCTTGCCCTTGCTGTACATGCTCTGCAGAAAAATTAACAACCCCAAACCAAAACCTCCCGGCCTGCAGAGGAATGTGGTACATCTCCTGTACCTAGACAGGAAAGGTTAACCGAATTATTCATTGCCGCCTTCCCGACTCTGCTGACTGCTTTTTTCTGTTGCAGTAGGCAAGTCACTTTGATTCTTGTGAGTCTATACCTTATGGCCCACGTGATGTTATAAACTGCGATCATGTGGATGATCTATCCGTTGTCCATAAAATATCCCAAAAGTGGCCTGCAGAAAGACCGCAGATAAATAAAAATGTGTGTGTGTGTTGCCACACATGCAGGCAGACAAAATGAAGAGAAAACAAAAATAATAAACACCAAGTTTGCCCCAACTTTTATGTGCGGTTTTTTTCATGAAAACCCAAAGACAGTCCGTGGATTTTCATCTGTTTGGAGGGGAAAAAAAATTAAGAAGTTGATGCCTCACTTTAGAAGACTGGGAAATGCAGATCCTCACAGCACTGTACAACGGAACTGGGTCAAGCCAGGCTGGAGAAGCTGAATATGGGCCGGCCTTTTAGTGTGGAGACATGAATGCACTGCTTTCCTTTACCTGGATTTACCTGGCTTAGTGCAGCTGCCTGATAAAGTACTTCTATAGCAGTCCATGCCTGTAATTACTGCAAATTTAGCCAGAGCAAAACTGAGCCTGTAGTTAGCAAAAGCCTTTGCCATGTCCCTTCCTCTTGATATGTATGAATTGGGGAAAATGGATCAAGGACCTAAAAATCCAGATTGTTCCCATGAGGGGTGCTGGCACCCTGCTTGCTTGTCCCTCAAATGTGAGGTTGCTTACTACGAGCCTGTACAAAATTTTGTAGTCTTTGGTTAAACAGTTACCTGACAAAACAAAGAAGCGTTCTGTGGGAAAGGAATAAATAGGAAAGGTATTTACAATGTGGACAGCCCTGCTGTCCAGCCTCTCCTGAAGCTGATTAACCTCTGATCTCGTCCAGGGATTAGGTCAAAAAAGAAAAAAGAAAAGGGAAAAAAAAAAAAAGACCACTGGGAACTTTCTATTACATTTTAGAGGAAAACATAGCTGGGCAGAACGGTCCTTTGAGCTGTAATGTCTGGTTTGGGAGGAAGTCGAAAAGAGCTAGGCTATTCTTGCAGCCAGTGGGGCAGCCTTTTTTGAGCTGCAGAGTATTTGTATAATTGACGGCTTCCCTCCTTAATTTGAAATCCCTCACCTACCTCTGCTGCATGCCTTCCCTTGGCAGTTTGGCACACTTCTTCCCCTGATGCTGGGGGGCAGCCCTGCGGTGCTGGCTGAGGTCTGCATGGGACTGGGCTCTGCTGCAGCCCCCCCTCAGCTCCATGCGTGCTGCCCATTTCTCTGCGGGACCCCAGCTCGGGTCGGGCAGAGACGGTCCTGTCTGTCTTCACACCGTGTCAGGCATGTCGCAACACCCCTGTCCTTGGGTGGCAGAGCAGCGGTTAGCCTTCCAGCTCGTAGTTCCTAACGCAGCAGAGCGACATTTAACTCTGGAGAGCCTTTTGTCCTGACTGTCATACGGGGAGCAGGGACTTAATCTCCCAGCAAGGCAGATACATCTGACACTCGGCTTGAGTCAGGTCTGCGATTTTTGGATGTGATCCAAGAAACTTCTGTGGAGCAGTGCTGGGACCAGTTTGTATTAAGGGCAAACTTTCACTCTCTTCATCCGAGTCCTAGGGGTGTTAGCAAGACGGTGGGGCTGGAGAAGCTTATTTGGGAAGGGGAGAATGTCAGGTTTCATGTGGCTGCAAGAGGAAGGTTGAATAGGGAGCTCCACAGGCAGTTTGAGGTCAGGGCAGAAAGCCGTGGCTGTTGTCAGGCAGCTTGGGAAATGATAGGCAACGGGGATTGACTAGAGAGAGCTGCTGTTGAGCACCAAGGCTTTGTGTTGCTGTGTCCTGGCAAAGAGCAACCTCACACTGGTACTGTGTGGTAGGGAAGAAGGAAAAAAGAGATGTAAAGCATCCATACGTGCATGTTTCTCTGCTTTTTTCAGCATATGGTTTCTTCTCAGAGGAAGGTTTCCACCTGAGTGGAAGTGTTTGCATCCACAGCCTATTGTCAGTTCTCCTTGTGGGTGTCCCTCTCTCTATATTTTAACATGCTTGTTTTGGAACCTGTTTCAGGTGTTTTCAGATGTTTTCCTTTTGCCATGAAGATTCTTGAGGGCACCATTGCTGCCTCACCAACATCTATTATCTGTCAACAGCAAAAGAGCTTTGACTGTGAAGGCTTCGTGATGCTCGTTTAGTGCTGTTCCTGTTGCATGGCTTTTTAGCTGAGGCCAGGAGATGGCTTCATACTCAAGGCTGATTGTGGATCACTGTTGAGAAATTGCAAGGAAAGCTTTGTTGCCTCTGCCTTCTCCTTGTCTGTGTGCTTATGCCAGGTCCGATGTGAAAGTTTTTTGTCCTGTCTAGCAGAAAATGTTTTGCCAGTGCGCTGTAAACTCTGATGTTTAGTTTATGTTATACAAACTGAATTTATGGCTGCATAAAGGGAATTTTGCTGTAGTTTGGAGCGTGGAAGAATCTCCTAGTTTTAGGGAGTCAGCTTTAAAATTTTGCCTACCTGGCTGTAAGAGAACCAGGTAAAACTCTGCTGTAGCACTACAGATGATGCTCAGGATACATTCCTCAGCTGTGGCTCTGAGATCTGTTATTGCTCATCAGTATGTGAGAGCACATGTTTGGTACTGGAGCGTAATGGAGACTAGAAGGCTGTATAGGCTACAGCTGACTTCCATTGGCAGAGGGGCAGGATTACATATTAAGAAAATTTCTCTGCAAGTCTTGAGCTCTTGGGCAAGTCTGGACTTTTTTCTTAAAAAAATTTTTTTTTTCCTTTGGTCTGACGGTATAACTGCTTTGACACAGTCAGAAGGAAAGGATAAGTCATCTAGGTGTGCTACTGACGTCTGTTACCATTGTAATGAGTAGGGACAAGTGCTTGAATTCCAACTTTTAGGCACTGTTTATTACTCCAAGTGGGCAATACTCATGCATTTAAATGTAATCCTGTGCCTATTTTTCTTCAGTCCATAGGCTTGGTACCTGCAGCCTACTCTTGACACCTGCTGTTAGCATTGATGAGGAAGTCGCTAATGACAGTGTGATTTCATATGTTTATGGATGATTGCTAGCATCTGTATTAGGGAAATCTGGACCCCCATACTAGCCGCGGTGAAGGCTCAGTGTGGGTAGTGTGCAGATGCTTTCACAATCATGGTATTTAACCTACCGGTCATACCTGCAATAACATGAATTTGAGCAATAGCCTGTGCAGGTTCTAGTGATGGAGCATTTCTTCTGAGCCGAGGGGAGTGTTGGTGCTGGTGGCCTCAATGTGAGCGTTTCACTGCTGCTTTCCCAAGTGCTGAGCTCTGTTTGTTTGAGCTGTCTGAGGAGATTCGAGTTCTGATGGGAAACAGAAATGTTTTGTGTGCAGATAATAGCAAAAAGTATGGGGCTGCATTTTGTATCATTTCTGTCAGACACGCAGCACAGCTCAGTTTTACCCCCAGTGAATCAGACGTATTGTCTGCTCGAGGAAAACAAGGCAACCCTGTCAATACAGTGTTAGAGCATGTGTGCTCTTGCCAGTTCGGGCAGAGTAAAACCAACGAGGATTGTGACAGAGCATCGTGCTTTCATTTTAGCAAGTATCTAGGCTGAACCCGGGTGTGTGGTGTAGTCCTCCTGCCTGAATAGACAAGCAAGAGATCTCAGGTCCAGTGTGACCTGCTGTTTTCTGGAGGTGCACTTTAAAATCTGACTTGGGCATTAGGATCAAAGACAGGAGAATTAATTTGCTGTTTATGTTAAAGTGGATGTATCTGCTTGAAATGTAATCTTCCTTGGCTGTGTTTAATTGTAGTTTCATAAACCACACCTGCCTGTGGGCTCCTGTTTTACTGTGACATTCCATATTTTTATCTTGACTTCCTAAGGAAATGAGGCTTCTTGGCGATAGCGCGTGTGTCCTTGCCTTCTTTTCCACCAAATACCATTTGGATCTGCTGGCCAACTTGGGCCAAGTTTAATGTGGAGGAGAAATTCCAAAGATACAAAGTCCCGACGAGTTATGTGAAAACTGGCAGGTTGTGCGGAGAAGAGAGGGGCTGAAATTTATAGCTTCAGCTTTGGGAATGGTAGGCAGACGTTAGCCACTGTCTGTTATCAGCCAGCTGGGCACTGTTTTGCAGTAAATCAGGAGGAGGAGGTAGATTACTTTTTTTTCTTTTAAAAAAGAAAAAGTTCTGGTGCTTGGCTTTCAAGTGAGTGCTGCACCTATAGGAATGTGTACAGGGTAGCACATGCAAGCTACTTTTAAGCATTTTAAGATCTCCCTCTGGTTCGTTCTTTAGTTTGCAGGCCCACAAATGGTTTTGTACATTTGAGATTATCCTGTGTGATCTCTCTCCCCCTCTTTCTTAACATGTGCATGTGTATATATAAATGTAAAATAGCAATGTTAGTCTCCAGCATTTAACGAGACAAAAATGTTTACTCTTAAGTCCCCCAACAGTGCTCCTTTTGCAAGGCACAGTTTCAGTGATTGTGTAGGGAGCTGTTGGGTAAAATACAGTCTTAAAGCCCAGCTCCTAAAACTAGAGATTATGGCAGAAAGTGCTAATGCGCAAGGACCTGGGAATTCATTGTATTCTAAGCTGATTTGTAACCACCATGAATGCTCCCCTTGTGCCGAACAGGAAAGCGTTCTTCTCCCCCTATGCCCGATCTCTTAAAAACGCAATGGGAAGCACATGGTTGAGCTAAGTGTTAAAAGAGCCTTGAAGATGCTGTGCAAACTAGTTCAATGGATCGATGGAGGAGAAGATTCTGTTTGTCTCCTGAGCCTAGAAACGTCTTGGGTACTTTCCAACAAGGAGCCTGTGTACATTCCTCTAGATAGGTTTAATCCAAAAGGGATTAAAACCCACTGAGTGTGCTTCATATAGCCTCTCTGGCAGAGAACATTTTCTACTGCTAAATGAAAGTGCAAAGGTGGTGTTATTAAATTGCAGATTGGTGCTTCATAATAAGCACACAGTTTAGTTTTGCTCTCCTGTCCTTGCTGTCTTCTTTTAGTAAGACCCTGCTTCAAGCATGATTAGACCGATGGGAGTCTAACCAAGGAGGCACCTTTTTGTTCTGATTCCCTGTTGATTTTTTTCATGTCAGGCTTTATTTCTCAAATGCTGTGATCTGGAAAGGGGTGTCTGTGAGAAGTGAGCGAGTTAGCCTCAGAAGCAGCTGCTGTTCCTGTGTGGAGAGCACACTGCTGTTGTGTTTTGCCTCATGTTCAGCAGGTAAAATGGTAGCTTCTTTACTCGGCACATCACTGGTGCAAAAGGCGTGGTGAGAGTTCAACAGCCTGCTCTCCTTTGCACCTCATTCTGCAGGGTGATGGGGGCCTTCACAAATGTCCCTCTCTCTGCCTAATGGAGAGGTCAGCTCCAGAAATGAACTTTCAGGTTTTTTGCATGTCGGTTGATGTATGAGGTGTTTCTGCAGTGTTTCAGTAGAGCGGGGATATTTTCCGCTATAGCTCCTTCTTCCTGAACTGAGTTTTAGTGTTTGCTTCTAGAGTTGGTGGAAAACTAAGTGGAAATCCTAGTGTAAATGCAGCAGCCCACAGACCTTCAGATAACTGTTAATGGCCTGGCAAAGCACCTTGGCTCTGCGTGCGAGAGCAAGAAAGGAGAGTGTCCATGATTCCTGAAAATTGGTTTCTTATGTGGAATATTTTACCGAATGGAAATGTAATTGGGCAGAGAGACCACAGGCAGCAGGGAGAGTGAGCATCCCAGTGGCTGCTGTCTGCTTGGCTCCCCTTGTGCTAACCTGTCCTCCCGGCCGGGCAGCCCTGAGTCACTGCTGTGGAAAGAGTGATGCAGAGGCAGCACCATTAAGGAGGGGTTTATTTGTCTCTTGCATATTTTACCTCTAGCATTTATTGGTGTTTCCTCTCTTTGAGGCTTTGAGACAAATCCTTTTTTTTATAATCGAGTTAGTTGTTTTTCACTCTGAATTTTTCTTTTCGCCTCTTTTGCTACGCCCCTTAGCAATGATTTATTTAAACGTAGGGCCTTGACTCAATTATAAAATGATGAGTTGCACTGATTTATAGATCAGAGGGGGCTGCATTGTTAAACAAGTCTCCACTCAAATTCGAGTGCCTGAGGGTGTTGTCAGTTCCTATTTCAGAATTGCTGCTGCTCCTCAATTCTGGTTAAAAGAGTTTGGGAAATGTACCTTGCCTAGTCTTGATTGGCAACACAAATTGTTAAGAGTTTGAACCGTTCTTGTAAAAATAGATGGATCAGCATGTAAATCCTCTTTCCCATGCCTACAAATATAAACAAACAAACACCTGTGTAAATTCAGGAAAGGTTTTCTCCCACTGGCAGGAAAGAAAGGAGGAACAGTTGCATTTTCTATTTGTAAATGTTCAGATGGCCTTTCTACTCTTTCCACCCGAGCAAAAGCAGGCTGGGGGGTGGATGAGAGGGGCTGGGCAGGACAGGGAGAAGGAGAGGCTTCGGCCGTGAGCTGGTCTGTATCATCATCATCATCATCTTCAGCATCTCTTCAGGGTTACAGCCGTGAGGCTGCCTGGGGAACCGCATCCATGCAGCTATCCCTTTGCAGCAGGAACCCGGGAGGAAAGCCGGCTGCAGCGCTTTTCCAGCGGTCTGTCCGCATCTTCCTCGGCCACCTGCGATGGCTGCTGAGGGACTGTTTACAGTGCTCCACACCTGCAGATTTAGGAATAAAGAACAGAGTGTGAAGGTCTTTTGCAGGGATTCCCCCACCCTCTGATTCTTTCCACTGCGCAGCAGCCTATTTTTAGTCTGCTTGCTTGCCTCAGAAATTACTTCACTTTCTGCTTTGGATGATTTCCATAACATTTATTGTGATTCTGGATTCCAGTGTTCAGGATAATGTCAGAGCAAAGAATCGCTGTGTGGCGAGTTCGGTTCCAATGGTGGAGCCAAAAAACCTATGCTGAGGATGTGTGATGCCAGCTGCCTCTGATTTGGTCACCCACTAAAGACTGGCTTACGTGAACCACATTTTGGGCCATGACCCATATTACAGGCAAAGAACCTTGTTGATCCCGAGTCTAATGGTGAATTGGTTAGTGAATGGCAAAAGAAAACAACTCTTTAGTGGCCTAATCCAGGTAGCCAAAGCAGATCTACCTCTGAAAGACATCTGTTTGCTTTAAGTGAAATCCGAAACAGAAGCCCAGTCGGCCCTTGCTGTGTATGCTTGTGTGGAACCATTGCTAATTCACTGGAATTAATTTTCTTAAAAAAAAAAAAAAGGTTTCTTCAACTGGTCTTCTCTACAGCTCGATAATGCAGGGGATGAATATAGTTGTGGAAACTCAAGGGTATTCATGAGCTGTATATTCAGTGGACAGCAGAGATTGTGCCTATTGTTAAGGCACAACATAGGTCAAAAAGTTGCATTTCAGTGTTTGAGACTGAAAAAAAAGACATTTAGTATCAAGCCTACATTCTCGTGAATTTTCCGTATTTTTTTTTTCTGGGTCTTAATTAAGAACGACTTATGATGGATTGGTGCCCATTTTGGATTAGGGGTCTAATCCATGATTGTTCAGAAAATACCCATATTCATCAGACAAATAGCTACTTAGAATGTGTATAAACAGTCGCAAATGCTTTTACGTGCTCCTTGAGACATGGCCATCTTGACCTGGCGTGGCCGATGAGCAGTGATCTCTTGCACAAGGGTTTGTCTATATTTTTTCCTCCTGGTTGCACTCTAAGCGAGTACTCGTGTGACTGCTGTGCTTGTGGCCATCACTAGAGGGCTTCAGAGCGAGAAACCTGCTTGCCTTCCACATGATGTCAAGAGCCAGAAGTTTCTTCTGAAACCTGCTGCACAGCAACGCAACAGAGACCTTTGAGTTACACTAGTAGGACTTTACTGGCATTCAGCGGTTTTTGCATCTTCCGTTCAGAGAACTTGTTTCATCATTATTCTTTTTCCTTTTTAACCTTTTCTTTTAATCATCTTTACAAGATGGGTGGTAAAATAGGGCCTTACGTGGCCCTCCAGGTATGAGGCGAGTAGGTCTGGTGGGCATCTAACAGCAGATAAAGGGTTTTGCAGCATCCTGCTCTTCCCTGAAGGGAAGAGGATGGGATGTGTAGGTTGTTGGTGTGTGTGGGTGACTACGTGCCCGATCTCCAGGATAGAGCCCCAGTGTTGGCGTTGGGGAGAAGTGGCCAAAACTGGGTTGTGCCTGTTGCAGGGTTGTACATGCTACGGTTCCTGGAGAAAAGTGTCTACTCACGAACCAAATGCGGGAGGGAATAAGCGCTGTATTGTATGAAAGACAACCTTAGCTGGGTGTCTTGCTTTGAAGAGGTTTGCCAATGAGTTGGAGGGCTGCCCTCAGCCAAGCCTGCTTTCAGTGAGGAAGTTTTATAGGTCATGAAAAGCGGCAATGTCCTTTTTTTCCACCGTGCCTTGCCTTTATAAGCAGCAGCGCACATGCACTGCCGTCATCCCTTGTGCTTTGGATCGGCGGCTCGGCGTCAGCCCAGGGAGAATTGCGAGCGCCTCCGATTTCTCTCCGCGGTGTGGGAACGCTGGAGCACATAATGGCTGCGATTCAAAGACAAATGCTAGCTCTTTGCTACTGATCACTTTGGCAGAAACCCCCAGATGCTCAGAGACTACAGATGGAGCTGATTTGGGGAGAGTTGTCAAAAAAGAAAAAAAAAAGCACCCACAAACTTAGAACTTCCCTTTTTATATTTTTTTTAAATTATGTTTTGCTATCTTTATAATAGCCTCCCTGTTCTTCCTTTTCCTATTCTGTACCCCCCACCCCTCCCTTTTTAATTCATGCCAGCCAGAGCGCAGCTAAAGGCTTTTCCTAGCAGAGTGTCATTTGTTAGTAAACAGGCAAAGACAAGCTTAACCAATTTAACCAGCATTTTCTGTGAGGCTTTCCTTTTTGACTGGGCTTTGGGATTTCTCCATGCGCCCGTTGGAAGCACGAGGCTGCAGGAAAACCGCAGGAGAGGAGCCTCCAGCCGTGACGGGCTTTGTTCAGATGCCTGGAGTCTGGCAGAAGCTGACCTCCGCGACACATGGTCTTTCACTTAGCTGCCTCTCTCCAGCTACTGGAGAGGTCCGGTTTGCTGTGTGTGGGATTTCTCCTGCTTCCATGGCTGCTTGGTAATGTTTCCAAACCAACCAGCGGATCCGATCCTTGCCTCGGTGGTGGAGTGGGAGCTGGCAGGGTTGCTGCAGCCTGTCCCTTTGTGCTTGGCTTCACTGTCACACAGCTCCGCTCTGAGCAAATCTGGTGCCTTTAGCATATCCTCCACATTTTTGAAGCTCTCCAAACAATCCAGGTTTCCTCCTTCGAATGTAAATGCCCCCCCTCCCTCCATCCCCCACGCTTTGGCTCGGTTAATTGCTCTTTGTTTGTTTTCAAATCAGTGTGATTAAGGGGAAGATTTTTTCACAATGTCCCTTGGTCATGTTACGGGACTAGCATAGTAAAAAGTTGTAATATCTGTTGGGGTGAGTACCCGAGCACAGAATTACAGGCCTTTTCCTGCTCATGAATCGTGTTCCCCTGAGACCCTATAGTGATAGCATTACTTTTGTTTTAAGGGAAAAGTCCCTGAGAAGGAGACTATTTATCCAGACAAGAGAGGCTGTCTGGTTTTTGTTTCTTTTTTTTTAAACACGTAACTTTTGAATTAAATTTATCCTTAAGGAATTATAGAATCATGGAATGGTTTGGGTTGGAAGGGACCTTTAAAGATCATCCAGTTCCAACCCCCCAGCCATGGGCAGGGGCACCTCCTACTAGACCAGGCTGCTCAAAGCCCCATCCAGCCTGGCCTTGAACACTTCCAGGGATGGGGCATCCACAACTTCTCTGGGCAACCTGTGCCAGTGTCTCACCACCTTCACAGTAAAGAATTTCTTCCCAATATCTAATATCTCCCCTCTTGCAGTTTGAAACCATTATCCCTCGTCCTATTGCTCCACTCCTTGATAAAGAGTCCCTCCCCATCTTTCCTGTAAGCCCCCTTTAGGTACTGGAAGGCTGCTATAAGGTCATCTGGGAGCCTTCTCTTCTCCAGGCTGAGAAACCCCAACTCTGTCAGCCTGTCTTCATAGGAGAGGTGCTCCAGCCTTCTCTCCTTAAGGAAGGCACTGCTCTGGGCATTGGAGGTAGCCGGGCGGGCTGGGGCCAAGTTTGGTGCAGGAGGTGGTGGTTACTGGAGGCTGGGGAAACCGGAAAGATACTCTTGTCTGAGGGAAAGCAGATTATTCCTGTCTTGGAGGATTTCAGTAAAACACATTAGGCGTGCATTTATTTTACAGTCAAGTTGCTGAGTGTCACTTTTTGACAGTGGCTTGGGGTGGCCTGGCTGCTCAGGTTTCTCTTACAGACTTTGTGGTTGAATTAGGGTGGGCCTATCAAGGAAGAGTTTTGGACTGAGTAAACCTCGTTTTCTTCTTATCAGCACCCAGGTGTCGGTGCTGACTTCCTTGTTGTTCCCTTATTCAGACCACTTTTTGCCTGCTGTGCATACAGCAGTTTTAAGCATCTGGCTGATGATGTGCCATTTCTGTCCTTGTAGCCCCGCAGGTCCCCTCTGCTTGGCGAAAGGCAAGGGACAGCAGGGTGAAGAGCAGCCGAGCCTCACCAGGAGCTGGTGTCGGGGTTGGGAAGCGGAGTCCTGTCCCCAAACTCCTGCCAGGGCTCCCAGGGTTTCAGCTCAAGAATGAGAGACTTGTGGTGGGATCCAAGCTGTTTGTTTTTAAACTGGAGAGTGGGATGCCCTAACGGCACTGATTTTTGAGGTGAAATATCGTTTTAATAAATGCATGCTTGTTCACAGCCCAGCAGCAAAAACAAACCTGTACTGTATTATTTGGATCAGTTATACTTTCTCAGTTCCTATTTTCTTGGCTGTTAATTGTGGTCTCTTTGTCTCCTGCCCAGCTAAGGGTAAATGCAGCTGGGGTGTAATATTTTCTGCAAGCGTTTGTTGCTTTTATTTATCCTGATGGAGCAGAAGGGCTTTTTCTTCTCAGGCAGGTAAATAATTAGCCGGCTTTCGGCAGCTTCCTTGCTCGGAGAGGGGGAGGAGGAGAGAAGGGGGGGCCGTGATGCCCCCTCTGATAGATGGACACGAGCATCTTGTGGCTCTGTTCATTGTTAATTCACTCCTGCAGCACTGCTCAGCTGTGAGGTTTCCAGGCGTGCTTGGCAGAGCCGACAACAAAAACATCTGGTCCAAGAATATAGTTCCCTTCTGCTGGCAGCTGCATGAAAATGATTTTGTACATCGTGGCGTCACGCCAAATGCACTTACTTGTACACTAAAGTGCACAGCCTTTATAGAGCTTTGGCAGCGCAGGGCGATTTTAAATGCTGTGCATAAGTCAGCATTAATCTACCAAAGAAAATCAGAACCTCAGCAACCAATTTTATGAAGAACTCACTTATCACGCGTGCCCAGACATGGCCATACCTTTGTACCTATCTAACAGCTGTTCCTGTCTGTATACAAAGGAAAGACCTTTCAGCAGCAGCCCTGGTTGTCATCTGTCCTCCGGAAGGGTTTGGCACAAACACGAAGGGAAATTTGCCTCTTGCAGACGTCCCTGAATTCCTCTCGTCAGGAGCCACATTTATGTGTTACTGGTAGAGGTTGTCTGTCTCCTCTTGTTTTAGGAAGGGACCTAGTGTGCGCTGAAGAAAATGTTAGCTGTGAATCAAGTAGTTTGTGTGTCTGCTGGTAAATTGTAATTTGAGTGATTGGACCTGATAATTACAGAGTCATCATCATCATCTTGTCAGTCAGTTGTAAATCATTCTGTAATGGATTTCCTTTTTAAAAAAGAGTTGTATTTCTGAGCGCAAGTGTATTTTGGAGGTAAAATACAATATCTGTATTCCTTCCTGCTTTGAAAACCCTTAGGGTTAGAAGCGTGGATCTCACTCTTACGTGAACAAGCAAATTAAAGAGATGTCTTTGCTCCAGCAAAGCTTCTCTCAGCCCATGTATTTCTAGTTATTTCTTTGGTGTTTATTCCCACAGGGTAGCTGAGGTTGGTGGTGCTTTTTCACCCCCAAAGCTGCTGTTGGTTTCAGGAATGCTACAGAAGAGTGTGGAGGAGCAGAAATCCCGTGTCAGGTCTTGCATCGGTCATGGGCCTGGGTTTGCCCTTTGCAGAAGGAGCCTGTTCCTCCCCAGGGAGAGGCAGGTGGTTTGAGGGCTTGGACAGGCTACTTCTGGAGGTGTGTGTAGGGCTGACGCTACCGACCTGATGTTAAACCTCTGCTCTGTCGCTGCTGGGAGGAGCAGTTCTCCTCACCAACCCAGAGAGAGAAGGAAGAGAAGGTGGAGATGGTGGCAAAGGGAGAAGGAGCAAGCTTCCTCCTGCCGGCTTCCGAAGCGGTCTTTGCTTGCACTGTCAGTGAAAGAAACCCAAGTTATTTTCTGGGGTATTTTTAAAATTGAAAATGGAATTTGACAAGGCTGTAGGGCTTGGTCAGGTCTCCTCCCTTCTCCTCACCTCAGCCGCCCATGATCTGTGTGGACAAGTATATATTCAGCCTGTTCTCAAACACACGATGGTGGGCTGGTGTCACAGCTTTCTTTGTGATCCCGTCTGCCCCTCATCTGATGAGAGGAACGGGACTCTCAGGTCCTCCCTGTCCGCCCCTGGCGTTTTACATTTTCAGTACTTTGTTAACGTAAGGCAGGGGAGAAGGTTGCAGATTACCAACAGAGGTTGAGCAGTGACTAATATTGGACCAGAGGAGCTGAAGTGTTCAACCTTTAGGCAAAGCTTACCTGAAATTAAAACTTGTAAGGACTTGCGCACTCGCACTGTGTCATTCAATCATGTTTGTAAGACACATGTAGAGATCGGACGATTCCTTTTATTCCTGGGCAATTTACATACTTTGGCGGCTTCACAAAAGAAAACTTGTGTTGAATAAGTCAGATCATGATCTCACACTAGTCCTTGCTTACAAGAAGTTTTTTGGAGGCTGTAGCGTAGCCCAAAATTTGAAGCTTTCCTTTTGTGGGTGTAAAACAGAGCATAGGTTACTGGCAGCACGTACAACGAGTGTTAAACATGGGTATTAGCTCCTAAGCCAACGTATTACCTTCCATGTTTGGGGATGTGAGGGCTGTCTGTTAGATGTTGTTTCATCTGGCAGGTGTAAAGGTACACCACTTTAGAAAAGAAGTGTTAAATCTCTTTCTTCATAGTAACGAGCTAGGTGGAGTATGTCACTTTATAGAAATGGATTGGTGGACTGCAAAGAAAATGCAGTAATTTTGTTTTCAGGGCTTTTCTTAGTACTCATTTTCTGACAAAATGCAGGGCTTTGTTAGTGTTGCAGACAGAGTTTTAAATATTTGGAAGGAAAAATTGCATCACTCGCAATATTTTAATGAGGCGGATTTGCTTAATTAAAGCCTAGAAGATGTAGGGAATGTGGACAGCTGAGGGATTAGCAATGTGTTACAAGGTTCTTCTTCCACCTACCAGTTGATTTGGGTTCAAAAGCCAAAAAGTCAGTAATAAAACTTGTAGCCTTCATGTGGCTGTTTGCTGGCCTTAACCCTTCATGCTACCAATGACCAAAGCCTGGGTTCATTCTGTCTGCTGTTAGGCATGTAGTGGTTGTGCTGAAGCCTGGAATGTAGCTGCCCTGGGTGCCCACAATTTAGCATGGGGGGAAAGGTGCCCATAAGGAGACAGGTCTGTCCACCTGAGGTGGGACTCGTCCCATAGCGGGGTGAAGGTCACTGGTGGGACTGTGTCTCCTGAAAGTGCAAGGTACTTGCTTCATGGCTGCCAGCTGCTCACTGCTGGCAGTTGTGGTGGTGCTCGTTGATGCTTCACCATATTTATTTATTTATTATTATTTTTACTTTTTAACATAGGATTGATTTTTGGAGTACCATCACCAGTCTGCTCCCTCTGCTTCACAAGTCTGTGTGCTTGGCTTTGGCTTAAATAATGTACTGTTTTGGCTTAAATAACGTACCATTGCTGTTGGTCAAAGAAACGGCAGCATGTGTTGGAGCTTCTGAATTTCTCTTATCAGCTAATTCTCAAGCCCCATCTCTTTTTAATGAAGGATCCAATGTAAAACAACCTTGAGGAAACGCCAAAGTGGGATTTCTTTTCCTTCCTTTCCTTTGTTCTGTTCCTGTTCAGGGTGTGCATGGTTACAGCTTTTGGGTTCATGATCATAAACTGTTGGGGTATTTTGTTTGTTTTTTAGCATTTCTGTTCCATACAATGTACGAAACGAAAGAGACATTGTAAATAAATCCCTCTTCCCTGTTCATCTGCAGGACTTGTTCACTGTGGGTGTGAGGCTGTATATACTGAATGAATCTGTCCTGTAGGTCAGTCGGTATGTTCATGTAATTATAGGTTTTCATGACGTATGTACTAGAATAACATTTGTGTTATGCCAAAACTGCCATTTTTAATGTGTTTTACCTTCCCAGCGTAAATTTCTGCTCATACAGCTTCTGTGTGGTCTTTGGTACGTGGCGAATCCACTTGCAGTCATTTCAGCCTTTTGTTTTCTCTCCTTTCTCGGGTGTGTGCCTTCTGCCCGACTCCCCTCAAAGTTAAAGCTTAATTTCAAACTAGAACTTTAGTATCATAGAATCATGGAATCATAGAATCTTCATGGTTGGAAAGGACCTTTGAGATCAAGTCCAACCATACACACAAAAAAAAAATCCCTACAATCTCTGTCACTAGAGCATGCCCTGAAGTGCCAAATCTACACGTTCCTTAAATATCTCTAGGGATGGTGACTCAACCACCTCCCTGAGCAGGCTGTTCCAGTGCCTGACCACTCTTCCAGTAAAGCAATTCTTCCTACTATCTAATCTAAACCTCCCCTGCCGCAACTTCAGACCATTTCCTCTGGTCCTGTCATTATTCACCTGGGAGAAGAGGCCAACACCCACCTCTCTGCAACCTCCTTGCAGGTAGTTGTAGAGGGCAATGAGGTCTCCCCTCAGCCTCCTCTTCTCCAAACTAAACATGCCCAGTTCCCTCAGCCTCT
>VWZL01000065.1:0-41779 GCA_013396915.1 Stercorarius parasiticus | reverse complement strand
CGAGGTCAGGCTGACAGGCCTGTATTTCCCCGGATCCTCCTTCCGACCCTTCTTGTAGATGGGCGTCACATTAGCCACCCTCCAGTCATCTGGTCCCTCCCCTGTTGACCAAGATTGTTGATAAATGATGGAGAGAGGCTTGGTGAGCTCTCCCGCCAGCTCCCTGAGTACTCTTGGGTGAATCCCATCCAGCCCCATAGACTTACGTGCAACTTATGTGTTTCTCGTTGAATCTCTTCAACTTCATTAAACCTGCAGGACTTGGGAGCCTTTTCCATCTCCCAGGTCCGTATTGTGGCCCAGTAGTGTGTGGACTGCACGTGCAGGGAGGGACCCATGTTTTGGTCCCCTTTGGGAAGGAGATCTGCCCTCCAGGTGGGGAGTGGTGGAGCTTCACACTGATTGGAGGGAACAGGGGCCAAGCAGCGGGCAAACACCTCCCCTGGCTCTGTTGCCTCCAGAGATGCTGCTTTCCTTGGCATTAAATGCACACTGAGATCGAAATTAGAAAAGCTGTGCAACTTTTTGGCTTTGTGCATAAGCCTGTTTTCTCTCCAGCATCTCCGTCTCCTCTTATTGTCTGAACCTGGAGCTTTGCATAAAGGAAATTGTTCTAATTTCTTTCCTCACACACAGACTTATTTTTCCGATCTGCTAGCAAGGGCTTGTTCTGATCACAAAAAAACCTGAGACTGGATGTAGAATTGTAGAGCAACAGGCATTTTTAGTGTGAATACTAGTAATGGAAGTAGGATATTAAACCTTCCCTCTTTTATGAGAGCTCTGAAGATGTCAGTACAGGGCTAGCTTGTTGCATAACTTGTGAATAATTTAGGCTTGATGAGGATGGACAGTTGAATTGTATAGCTGGGATAAACATGCAATCTGAGCAGAAAACTCTTTTAAGGAATCATGACCACCATCGAGGGAGTAGCCTTGGAAATGGTTGAATGGATTTGCCCTCAGGAGGTTTCTCTCTTGGTTGTCTTTGGAAAAGCCCGTGGTATCCTGGGGTTTTGCTGGGGGAGGTCAGCAGCGGTGCAGTCTCTGTGCCTTTGGCGCAGCTCATTCAGTGACCGGCGAAGGCACCGGGGGCACATCAAGGAAGAAAGAAAATATTGTCGTCGGAGTGATTGGCAGAGGAGGTGGTTTGGGGGGAGACAACAGACAAGTATTGTCTTCACGTGGTTTTTTGGCTCCTTCCTGCCTGCACGTGATTCCGTCTCCTGTGCCTGCACAATGCTGCTACACAGGCTCCTTCGGGCAGTGCTGGGACCCTGCTTAAGAGCTGGCCCTCCCTCGTGCTTTTTTTGTCCAGTTAACTTAATTGTTGCTTTATGGCTGCAGCCTCAGTGATGGCACCATTGCGAACAATTTGGCTCATTTTCTCTCTTGTTTCAGATGGTGCCTTTAGCATGCAGTAGAGAGGGTGCTGTGCCAAGGGGGGGGACAAAGCAGCCTCTGTCTTGCATGCGTTGGGAAGTGTGTTTCTAACCTGCTTGATGAAATCTTGCCACTGAAGGTAACCAAACGTGGTCATAAGGGTAGCCCTGTTCTCCCAGCCAGTTCTCACAAAAACTAAGATTATTATTTTTTTTTTGACCCTTGAGAAAGCATCACAGCCGCCTTCTGCGATCACTCTGCCTGAGCAGAGCCTTGCCAGTCTGCTGCTTCTGGCAGCGCAGCTCTGTGCCAGCGGCAGAACCGGCTCAGAGGCTGGTAGGCAGCTCTCGGTGACAAGAATGGGCTCCATAAAGCTCGCAAATGGTAAAGCCCATGAAGGGCTTTCTCTGCACGGGCTGCATTAAGTGGACAAGGGCCAAAGTCTGAGAGGTGCCCTCACAGTGATGGTGGGGTGATGCTCACCACCCGTGCTGCTGCTGCTTGCTGGATGTCCAGTGCTCCTTCAGTGTCACTGAGCGTGTGGTGTGACGGACGCGTTTTCCTAAGGGTGAACAGTCTGCAGGCCTTTGAACAAGTGCGTATCTGGGAAGGACTTGAAGGACAGTAGCAGAGAAACGAACATGCAGAAGGCAAGGTGGGAAGAGTCTGCGGGTGGGTAAAAGTTCTGTGAAAGAGAGACCTTGCATGTGAAGTGGGACAGACACCATAGAATCATAGAATCATAGAATTGTTAGGGTTGGAAGGGACCTTAAAGGTCATCTAGTTCCAACCCCCCTGCCATGGACGGGGACATCTCCCACTAGATCAGGTTGCTCAGAGCCCCATCCAGCCTGGCCTTGAACACTTCCAGGGATGGGGCTTCCACCACCTCTCTGGGCAACCTGTTCCATGAATGCTGGGGTTGAGAAGGTAACAGAGGGGAGAGACAGAAGGGAAATAAACTTGCATGAGGTCTTTAGCTTGAGGATTACAAAGCTGAAAGGCTCTGTAAAAGACTCTCAAGAAACACAGGATGTAATAAGAAACTTAAAGGCTCTCGTATGTTAAGGTTTAGGAGGGACTGTATATGGACTTGTTAAATGTTTACTGCACGTCTTGATTAAAGTCTTCTTTTAAGCAGTTTAGGCTTTCCCTCCCAAGAAGCCTGTGTTTGGTATTTTCTTTTAAGAGCTATTTTATATCATCCTCCCAATTCTGACACTCTCTTGCGGCGTTGGAGAGGATCGTGTTTCTTCATGTTGCGTGTTTCTCCACACTGCAAACTGCTCTGCTTTATACAAACTTCCTACCTTGGCAGGCGCTGGCAGGGACTTGCCCAGCACTCGGAGTCTCGTTGCTCTTGTGGTTAGGTTCCTCCCAAAATTACAATCTCCTTCCCAGCTTGGAGGCAGCACCACAGCTCCCGATTCAAATACCGCGCTGTGCGCCATACTGCCCCAACTCTTCTTGCCAAAACATCTCCCTCTGTGTGTGAGAACTTTATTAACGAGTGTGTATATTATGGATTCCAGCACCAGAAAAGGTCACCTATTGTGCTAGGCACTATTCAGACTTTCCCTGTCCTGGACGGATTCATCTCTGAATGGATGCCAGCCAGGTCTGGGATGCGGGGAGGAGGGAGGATGTGACACACAAGCAGAATTGTGGTTTGTAAAAGTTGGTGTCGTGATTTATCCAGGAAGATTTTTGTTCGCATTTGGTGCCTTTTAGGACTTTTAAAAATTTTGATTTATGTGGGTGGAGAGCAGAAATGAAAAGTGAGAGGAAGTGGAAAGGAAAATAAACTGGGTTTCTTGTGGGCTTCTTCTGTTTTTCTTCAATTTGCCTGCTGGGGGGAGATGGTGAAGGAAAGGCCGAGTCGCTGTGGTTCTGGTCCCTTTGAAGGCAAACCAGTTTCCTTTCCACCACTCCGTGCATCCATAGGTTAGCACTCCCTTTCCCCTCCCAGTGGCGGGCTGAGGCTGCTGCCTGCACCTCCACGGAGATCCCAACTGTCCCATCATTTAAAGATTCCCAAATCTCACAAGCTGGAGCTTGTGATCCCCAGCAGCTCAGCTTACTCTGAAACTCCAGGTACAACGTCTCCAGCCACCATTCTCCAGGCTCCGCAGCTCCCTGCGTACAGGCAGGCGGAGTTTCATGGGCAGCATTGGGAAAGCAAAGGAAAGGCGACTTGGAGGCTTCACGTCCCCCAGTACCCCCTTGCCTGTCTGTTTGGCTTTCCACTGTTGGGGAGTGGTATTAATTCTTAAAACACTTGGCTGTAGCTTAAAATGACTGGATGCCATTTGTGCAGGGAGAGCTGAGATTTGTCAATGTCTCGTTTCTTAAATCAGAAAGGAAAGTTACTGAAGGGACCAGTTTGTATTCCTCTGCAAACTGATTTAAGGCAGCATATAAATCATCTGGCGGGCTAGATAAACTTGCTCTTACTTTCATTGCAGAACATTGTTCTGTTTTATCTTTGGTAGGCTGTGTTTTCTCATTGATGTTTCCCCTCATCGTACTACTAGGGTAAATAAAGTCCTCTGAAATTGTCCTGAGTTTCTCCTCCCTGACCTGTGCCATCCCTTGAGAGGGCAGAATCAACAGCTATAGCAAAGAGCAGTGGCCAGGCAGCTCTTCCACCCACAGGAGTGTGGATGGAAAGTCACCACTTACATGCTCTGGGATGCTTCCTCGCTGTACCTTTAGGTGTTTGGTTTTTTTTAAATTCAGCTCCTGAAATAATTTCCTTGTACTATAGAGCTTGGAAAACAGTGTTATTCCCCCTTTACTCCCCAAGGTGTGTTTCTCAGAGACAGATTCTCATAGCCGTCTCATACCAGTTGCAGTGCTGGGGCAGGTCGGGACTGTTATACTTGGTCTCCTGAGGCACCTAGACAATGATGTTTAGGGAAGTATATAAAAACAAGGCAGGCATGGAGTGATTTTTCTTTTCCTTTGGTTATGTCCTCCCTGCTTCTGGCACTTCTAGAGCTGTAGTTCCCTTCTTCTGCCTCCCTACTGTGATATCCAGCAAAGTGCTTCTGAATTCCTCATCTTCTAAGAATTTGTATAAATAAGCAGGATTTTCTTGCAATAATGATGTTGGGGGGTGGTGGTTACCGTTGGAAAAAGTGTTGAAATTGCATAATTAAGCTGTCCAGATAATATTCCTTACATGGATCTGCTCTAGTAGCTTTTATTTGACTGGGAGTTACTCCAGTGCAACCATGGTCAGATACTTAAAATGTTCAGATACTTAAGCCATCACAGTTCTGTAAATGGTGAATGTAATGAAAATAGCAAGTCATTGATTTGCCGTCTGTGTGCAAAAAAAAATAATAATCTGATATTTAGCATGCAATGATGAATGGAAGAGCAGGTGGTGTGGAGATCTTGTGCTACGGCTGTAAGCAAGCTGATCGGGTGTCGCTAGGTGGCATGCTGAGAGGTAACACGCCCGGTTTTATTTTTAATGTGCTAATTCAAATGGTTAGAAATTATCTTAGTGTACATAGGTGGATTTCTGTGCAGGAATCGTATGCGGTTTTTAATCTTACAGGCAAAGTCGTTTTGATAAAACAGCGTTGCAGTTAGAAATCTCTAGAGATGCTGATATGTCCATTTAATCTCTGAAGGGAAATGCGTGGAAAGGGAGAGGAAAGGCGCTCCAAGCTTGATCTAACCACGGGAGTCTTGCAAAAGTATAGCTTACTGCAAAAATTACTGGTAATCAGACATGCTGTCACAAATAGACAGCGAATGTATAAAACACTTACACCAGCCCCATCACAGGCCAGACAAAGAAGGTTTCAGTGGGAGTTTGTATCCACAGATAATGGCTTAAAGTGGTAATTGATGCCAGCTGCATAAAATCACTAGGAAGGGTTCACCAGCTGCCTCTCTCCTCCAAGAAAAAAGGATGTACTTTTGTATTCCTTCATGAGAATGACAGTCTCTCGCCTTAGTCAGTTTTAATTTTCCCCTTTTGTGATCCTGGCGCCTCTGCGAATGGCGGGACTGTTTGTGGCGGTGGTGCAGCACGTGGGTTGTCAGGAGGAGGTGAGGGACCTTCCGTCCAAATCCCGGGACGGCCACTGAAACACCTCCCTCTGCACGGGAGGATCTCTGCTGCAGGCTGCAGCCTGCCCTCCCTGCCGCGCATGTGTCCATGTGGAGACCTGTGCGGAAATGGTCTTATCCGGTGAGATTTTTGGGTGGGATTCATCTCGCCCTGATGCGAGACATCTGCAAGATTGGTGTCTGGATCTTGGCTAATGACCTCATCCTCCTTTTGTAGTTAGTGGGGAGAAGTAAACACTGGTAGGGTGCACATTGTTTGGCCTCTTTCGGATGTCCACATTGGGATGAAATCAACTGTACCCTGGAAAAAAGGGTTCCTGAATCTGGAACAGAACAATTTTGGTCTGGCCACCTATTTTTTTAATTTTTTAATTTTTTTAACTATCTTACACCAACTGCTGTACTGCAGTGGTACTGCAGCCTTCTCTGTGCTGATTAATCCTCCTGATAGTTCCTGTCGCCACAAAGTCTTCAGGACTCAGTGCCAGGGAGTTATTGATCCACACTGAGTAAGTGGAGTCCTCCCAAGCCTGGCAGGAATTGCTGAATCCATTTATTTTTGTAGGCTGGAATTTGGACTGGATGGAACCGTAGGTGAGACGCCATTCGTGTTGTGAACATGACGGCTGAAATAGGAGTTTAGGACCATTATTAGCCTTAGTTAAGGGAGATGCCTGGGAGTGCTGCAGGCCGTTGAGCAGGTGCTTTGATACAGCCACAAGGAAGAACTGAAAGAGCAGTAACTGCCTGCAGCCTGCTGGGTCTGTGTGCACCTTTTTTTGTTGTTGTTTGTTCTTTCTTTTTTTTTTTTAATTATTTTTGTGGTGGGTTTTTAAAATTTATTTTATTTTTCAGAAATAGATCCTGTCTAAGCATTGTCATGCTGGCCGTTGTTAAAATAGATAAACGTCAACAACCTTTAGGACATCCTGCCCATTGTATCGTAAAAGCTATTGTGTTCATGTGCTGAGGGTAGGAAATAATTTTCATATAAAAAGTCAGTACGAAACAGCTGATTAATCCAATTACAGGTATTAACCTATCAGCGATTAGGTCCCAAACCATTAAGTTTAACAATGCTGCTATTACAGTTTTTTTGCCTAAATTCCAAGTTCAGTGTGGTAGTTTCTAGTACAAACATGTACTCTATTTTTTTTTTCTTTTTTTTGCATATGGTCTAAATAAAAAAAATCACACAACAGCAAGGACAAGAGAAGCAGCTGAGGAAGCACTGAGTGAGCTTTTGGCTCAAAAAGCTGTTCTGATAATGCTTTTTCTCAGGACTGCTGTTCACTGGGAACTTTGATTTACAAGATTATTTTACTATTTTATTCAGTGTTCCAGAAATACAAAGTATTTTACTTTAAAGATGTGTCATGAGAAGATTTTAGAATAGTTTATCCCTGGTGCATTTTTGGAATTCTCTAATAATAGTTTACGAGTAAGCACTGCATCCCACTGTTAGTGTATTTGAAATAATTGTTTGCTTTGTAGCATCGGGTGGTTTCTTTTGCTAAAGCCATGCGTACCAGTGTATATAAATAGTTAACAAGTACTTAGTATTAACATCTGCATATGTCGTGAATAGGATATTTGATTGCTAGCGTGGTACAAATTGCAAGGAAGTGTAAGGCTTAAAATTTTCTCATGTAATCAGCTTTGACATTACGGGATAATCAAAATATGTGCTACCGTTTCCATCAGCCAGCCACCCTAGGGAACAGAGGTTTCGGTTTCTTCCTGGAATCAATTTAAGGTAGACTATTTCCCCCCAGATATACAAAGCTAGAAAATTGCAGAGTGAATAAAAATTGTGCCTAAAGGGGTAAACCAGCTGCCTTTTCATTTGTTGCCTTGAGAGGTGGTAGATGAGGGCTCCCACTCCCTAGGTACGGTAAGAGAGAGCTGGGGCTGGGGTGGTGTCTGCTCCTTCTTCTTCTTCTGTATCTGCTGGCTGCCTGCTCAGACATCACCTCAAAGTGTGCGTGGATCCTTTTGTGCAACGCGTCCCACTGTCACATCAAAAGCGAATTGTGGGTGGGAGTTGTTGCATAGTGCTAGCCATTTCAGCTCTTTGAAGGGATGACCTCCCTTCACCTGAGCTGCTCTCTGCTTGGCACCTCACTCAGGCCGGGGGAGCTGGGGGAAATCCTTCCTCTGCCTTTGTGTCCCAGCATCCTGTTTACCGCCTGGGCTCCCGGTTCTGTCTTCCTGATGCACTTGCTCTTTCTCCACGGAGGCAGATGGAGGAGGAGGAGGAAACTTGTGCACGAGGCGAACGCCTTGTCCGCGCAGCAAAGGGGAATTCCTGATCTCCACCTCTTGCTTTCCTGCACCAGCCCCGTGCTGGCACCGAGGTGGGACCCTGTGGCTCTCACCATGGGGGGACCCACCTCCGAGAGCCTGCTTCGGCAGCTGGTTTCATTGATCCACTGCCTGGCATTTAAATATAACTGGTTGCAATTTTCAAAATTAAAGGAAAAAAATGAGGAAGATGGAAATAATACTTCTATATCGTAAATTCACAGAATTTTCTGGTTTTCTAGCTCTCTGGGTTACGTAGGATAAAAGCCTGCTAGCTATGTATTTGCTTAAGGTATTACAAGCACAGGGTTTTTAAACAGATCCTGTCCTGCTCCATCATTGGATGGAGTCCAGCGTATCCTCCATTTGCTTTTTTGCGCTACTGAAAACTTGACAAAGTAAAGGTCTGTTTTAGACCATCCTAATAAACAGGATTTTGATGACATGAACGTAGGATGTGTTTACTGAGCATGGTGCTGGTATAAATTGAACTTTTGAAAAATTTACTTGTGTGAAAGAAGAGAGGAAATAAATAATGCACGTGGTGTATTAAACATATGGGTTTTTGTGTTTTTTCCAAAGGACGAAGAAGAAGAAATCAAACTGGAGATTAATATGCTAAAGAAATATTCTCATCATAGAAACATTGCAACTTATTATGGTGCTTTCATTAAGAAAAGTCCTCCAGGACATGACGACCAACTGTGGGTAAGCAGATATTTCTCAAGCATGTTCATAAGTCTTTCCCTTTTGGATATAGCTTGAGGATGACAGAAATATCACCTTGTGGAAAGACAAACTAATAGAATTTGTTGCTTGCCTGAACAGATAGATAAGTGAATCACGTAGGCTCATCATGCATCCTTAAAAGGATGGCTGAACCAAGATTTGCTATTAGCAATGGATTTGCTCTTTAAGTAACTTTTTTTTCCCCATTTCCCAGATGGATGGTAACATGTTCCATGGGAACAAGGCAGATGAACTGAGCAGTAAGAACGTGTGGCTGAAAAAAGAACGCTGCACTTGAGAATTGTACCCATTGCATTTCTCATCCCACCTCATCTACACCCTCTAGAGGACTGAAGTTTGGATTTGAAATGGCAGGGTACAGACATCAGTACATGTTCTTCCATAAATAAACGAGAGTTAAAAGAATAAGATCTATTGCAATGGTGTGATCAATTTGATTCCTTCAGCGTTGGATGTGCTCTTACTCCTGTTGCTGCTAATGCATTTTGCATAGCTGAGCAAATCCAGATTCCCAGCATTAAATTACAGTGATTAAATCAGTCCTTGAAAATGTGGTAACTAATGTGAGACATATTCCATATATGTCTGACACACATTGGAGACATTTGGTTTGAATCCATTTTCTAGGCAGAGATGTAAAATAAATGATATTCTGTGCTTCACAAAGGTTTCCCAAATAAAAGCTGCAACCTGATTATTTTGCTTCGCTAGACAGCTGGGAACTGTGTTTAATGTTGGTTGTATGCTGATATTTGTTTTTCAGCTTGTTATGGAGTTTTGTGGAGCAGGCTCTATCACAGACCTTGTGAAGAACACGAAAGGGAATACTCTGAAAGAAGACTGGATAGCATATATCTCCAGAGAGATTCTCCGGGTAAGGAAAATAGTCTGCTCCACTTGAAAACACAGGAACAGTCTTATAGAGATGTAGCCTAGCTTGAGGTTCTGCAAGAAGCTGTTTCTGATCAATCCCGTTAGCCATGTCATCGCTTGGAGAGTGCGTGGGAGCAGATAGATGTCTGCTTCACATCATTTGACTCAGTGTGAGTTGTACTGTATTATAACAGCAGCCTTGCAGAAAACAGCAATTTTTAGTCGGGAGCAGCCAGCAGAAGAGCCAGTGACCTTACCAATTGTAGAAGCTGTGAAACAGCGTCCATAAGACACAGTTTTTGCGAAGCCTTGAGGTTCTAACAGTGTCGTAACACCACAGGGTATGGAATGGGCTTTTCTGAATGTGCTTGCAGTCGTCTTTCTCTGGTCCTAATCAAGTCTGTGGAGGAAGGGAGCTGTTGGCTCGGGCCAGCAGTCAGGACTTCTGTGCTGCGATGTACTTGCATATTGGATGTTCCTGCAGCCTGTCTAGAGCAAAGCAGCTACGTCGTATGTGGCTGCGTGCTGTGGAGTGCGAGCAGACGGCGCTGCAAAAGTTTCTCAGGAAGAGGGATGCTGCTTACCAGTTTTTCTAAAACTGAAGCTTTACTAATTACTCTTCATATTTAATTTCCAGTTGGTACAGTTTAAGTGCTTTTTGAATTGGCATTTGTTTGCTGCACTAAGTAAATCTGGTATGGTTTTCCTCGTGCTTCTTTGTAAAACAAATTGCCTCCTACCCATACCACTACACAGTATGCTTGTTCAATTGTCTCATCATAAATGAAGTTCTGAAGGGCTTTATGTTAAAGGAAACCACCATGGGCTCTTGCATAAATCAGTGCTGCTGTTGTCTGTTATGCATTTGCTCCGCCTTGGCGATTTTTAAGATGGTGAGGGAGGGAGATGTACGATTCTGGTCTCTTGCTCTAATTCCAAATGCTAGGAGAGAGTCTGGCTGCTGGCGTGTGGGCTGGCACATTTTAAGTTGTTTACAAGGGAGAAGAAAAAAAGTTCAATACCTGTTGATGGTTTTATTTCAAATAAAATGGACACCATGCTTTAATATGAGGGGAGCTAACTTCTGCAGGACTGATCTTACGCTTGATTTGAGAACTGTGTGACCCTGGAGGTGTTACATGCTATGTGGCATTCATCCTAAGTTCTCCTTAGGTAAAGCAACCATGCTCACTGAGAAGAGGAAAAAGTGATTTACCTTAGAAAAGAGTTAGGTGAAAGCTATTTTTTCATTCCTGTGAGAGATTTGCAAAAGGAGCCTTAATTACTTGCTAGCAGGAACTGGAATATCTGGAAAAAAGGAATGCTAAACTCACATTGCTGTGAGGTGTTGCAAAACCTGATTTGACACTGAGTTTGTCAGAAACTGAGGAGAGAGGTTGTGTAACAGAAAGTTAAAATGAGACAAAGTGCCAAAGTTTGGTGCAGGTGGAGACAAAGGTGAGGGTCCCTGTGTAGTTGGAGTGGCCCGGGGACCGCAGGAGAATGGAGAAGTGCCCCTCTGTCTCCTCCCAGCCCTTCCCAAACCCAAATGTGTTTTTCAAGTAAGGTTAGATGGTTCTCTGGAGAGAACAGACGATTATCTCTCTGGCTGGGTCGGCGTAGCAGAAGGCTTTAAAAAGTATCCTGTGTGAAGCTGTGGAAAAGCCTTCATTCCTGTGAAAAATAAGACCACACTTAGCATCAGCAGCCAGCAAAGGGTCTCGGGGACATCAGCCGCTCACTTGATGCGCTTGTGACATGTGTGGGGAGGAGCTGGGGATGGTGGTTTTTTTGTCACGCTCATTAACTGTTTTAAAAAAAAAGAAAATGGCCCAATGGTTATGTAGGCAAACTGGTAAATGATCATTTAATGAAGAACATGTGTTAGGAAATTTTGCTCTACGGCAACCACTACTCTCTTAACCTCTTGCAGCTGTAAAGGTTCTATTTCTTTATTTTTCATAAAACATTAAAAGCCTATGAGGGCAGCACGAACAGGCAAGGCAATCCCACCGGAGACTACAATTTTCCAAGCAGAGAGCTGAGGAGAAACCAAAATACAGGCAGTTGCTAAGAGGGTTGCCTGTTGTTCTCCCAATTACATTAGAGAGTAAAATGCAACATATGTCTTCCTCAGCCCTCCCTCCACATGGCTAACGCTTTGGGGCATGCATCCAGGTGCTGTCTCAACAAAAAGCACCGTATGCCAGGAGGTTTTGTTTCCTTTGGAAAGTATAATGGTCTGTTTTTTTTTTTTTTTTCTTTCTTTTGCCCCCCCTTTTTTTTTTTTCCTGAGGAACAATTATCTGGCTTCATATTTATGGAGGCTAGAGAAGAGAACTGCAGCTTTGTTGCAGAGCTTTTGTCTGTCGTCAGTCATCCCTCGCCATCACCCTCCCACGCCCTTCTTGGGGGTGCATGTGTGCATGCTGGTGCTGCCTCTTTTTTCCCTCCACCCTCCTTCCCCGGACTAAATTTTGGGTGACCCTGTGTGCGTGTGTCAGATGCCAGTGATGTACACTTGACGCTTGATGTCATTTATGGTGTCACTGCACGGAGACCATCTGGGAGCTGAGCTTCCTTCACACGACAGCCGAGAGGTGTTTGCACAGTGCAGATGTTGGGATGTATTTAGGTGCAGGGTGTGTGTCACCTGTGTCCTGTGTCCCTGCTCCGTTCCCAAAAGCTGTGCGGGCGGTGTGCTGATACAAGGCTCCCGCGGGTAACGGGACCAAGAGCCCGAGACCCAGTGTGATGGGCTTTGGGGGCGCTGGGTACGGGTAGGCTGTTGCTAAGCTATGAGCCTGAATGTCCTCTCCTTCCTCTCCTTAACGCAGGGGTTGGCACATCTTCATGCCCATCATGTGATTCACAGGGATATCAAAGGGCAAAACGTGTTGTTAACAGAGAACGCAGAAGTGAAACTCGGTAAGTAGGCACGTGTGTCCACTTCCTCATTTGTTCAGCCTTTGTTTTCCGATGTTCCCAAACTGATTTTATCCTCTAAGAGCTCTGCAACATGTTCTGGAGCATGTGCGCTCTGTCACTGCTCCTGCATGAATCAAGGCCCTGCACGTATTTCCTCTTGCTTTGGGAGGATGGCATGCATTCTGTTAGAAGTTGTTGGTTTTCATGCCGGAATCGGTAAGGGGATCGTTTTGTGCCCCCCACCGAGCCATGCGTGACTTGAGTTGTTTCTGGTTCCCTTTATTCTGGGCTCGGGAAGTCACTCTTCTATTTGGCTTTAATTAAAATAGCACCTGCTGTGCAGGTTCTGGACACAAAAATACGATCTGGACGGCACACTCGAGGGAGCTGTGGCATCAAGTTCAAAATGCAGCTCCAGCTCTGGCATGCCTGCTGAAAACCGTGCTCATCCCTGGCCTCTTCTTTCCCTTCCAAGTGGACAAACTCTTTTTCCTTCTCTCTAATCTGTCTCTTCCAGTTACTGCACGCTTTAATCTTCTGTGTTTGTATCACGCTACATTCACCACCTTTTTTTGGTTAAATATAGAGCCATACTGAAGCCCTCCCACCCAGCCCACATCCCTTCTGTTTTGCATTACACCTTCCTGCAGCACGAGGCATGGGAAGATGTCTCAGCTGCTGGAGGAGGAAGCTCTTGGGAGAGCTTTCCTCCTTTTGGTCCAAAGTGGAGCACGGTCACTCCCAAACCATTGCTCCCACCAAGCTCGTCTACACCAGTTTGTAGGTGTCACTCAGATGATGGATGCGGTGAAGCTCACACAGCCCTCCTAGAGCAGATGCAGTTGCTGGTATAGAAAGGCATATATCCCTGTTGTTGTTGAGCAGGAGAACCGAAGGGAGGACAACACCCCTGTACTGTAATTGCCCAGTGATGAAATGGGCATCTCTTTTGCAACCCGTGTGTGTATGTGCTCAAAGTTGGCACCTCTGGAATAATCCACGTCTTTTGCTCCTATCGATGCATCTGCTCTGCGCAGAGAGTGCAGAGAGCAATTCGCTGAGCAACAGATGATTTTTGCTGTTCGATTTTAGAGCAGAAAAGGTGGACAGCTGAAAAGGAGATGTGTTCATGCGTGTGATTTTCCCATAGCATGAGAGGTACCTCTGGGAAGCAGCTCCCTCTCTATAGACAAAGGTGCTTGGTTTCACCAGTTGGGAAGAGAATAGCCCTTCCTCAGCCTCCCAGGCAGTATTTTTGCAGCTGTATGCTCCCTTCTTACAGGCAGGCCGGTGAGAGGTGCAGGAGAGGTGGTCGTATGCTGCCGTGTCTCTTTACACTTGTGGCCCAAGCACATGTGAACCGCAAGGGCTCGGCTGCCTCAATATTAGTCATCATATTCTCCTTAGCGTGGTCCTCCCACGTGGAACATCCAGAGGGTTTTATTTCCAAATCACCTTACAGAAGTAAGCACTGCATTATTTTTCCCCTCTTATTTTATTTTATTTTTTTCCCACCCGCAGTGGATTTCGGTGTGAGCGCTCAGCTGGACAGGACAGTTGGCAGGAGAAACACTTTTATTGGAACTCCGTACTGGATGGCTCCAGAAGTTATTGCCTGTGATGAAAATCCAGATGCTACGTATGATTACAGAGTAAGAGAGTCTTGTTCACAGAAAAAACCCACCCCAACATACAAAAACCCTGCACTTGCAGTATGAACATCCATGAACAATGGCAGGTTTTGAGACTTCTTATGCTTTGTAGGAGTAATATTATTCTGTGTAGGTATATTCTTATTACAGGAGTACAAGATATGGGTCACTGCCAAATTGTGAGCTTCAACAGTTGCCATTACTTGTATTGTTGTAGCTTCAAGACATAAGGAGTAGGACTTCAATGTGCTGTATGTGCTCAGAGAAGGCAAAAAGAGTTTAACTGGAAATGCTCATGTTCTCAATTTGTATAATGATTGTACTTTAAATTGTGTTAAACTATGTCCCAGTTATTGTAGTAACCCAGAACAATGCATTTTAGGTGTTGCCTTAAATAAAACCACCGTCTGGAGAGCCAGTGAAGTACAGAACGAGCTCTTTAAACTGTGCCTATTCCTGATTTCCAGATACATATACATGTTGATAAAAAATTTTTCCATCGCAACATTTCTCAACAAAGATAATTTTTTACATAGTTTGCTGCAAACCAAAGATTTAATTACTGCAAAACTATAATTGGCTTGATGATATTTGCGCTACACTTAAGAATATTACTTTTGTGTATTTAAAGTTAAATTTCTCTAGTGAAAGCATCATTCTCTAGTGAAATTTCTAGTGTAATCTCAGTTCTTCTCAGGTTGCTTTAATGAAAGCACAAGGAAAGAAAAAAGACAGTAACACTTTTTAAAAAAATCTTCACTTAGACTAATGCAGTTGTTCTAACTTTTAACCAAGAAGGGCAATGAAGATGCCAGAAAGCCTGTGATTAAAGCCGTACAATGAATTTTAGAGCTGAATATAAATTATATCAATTTGCTGAGACTGATAGTGGTGTTAGCTATCAGTATGCTTGTGTATGTGTAAATCTATATAAAAAACCCAGATTATTTGAATTGGTGTTTTTGTACCTTTTGACTAAGTAAGATGGATCAGATTGATCCTATTTCTCTTGATTTAATCGCTTTTTACATCTTGGTAATAGCTTTTTACATACATCTCATTTTACCAAAGATAATGCTTTATATCTTTGCAGATGGAGTTATTGGGAAGGAAGGGTGGCTATTAAATGATCTAATAAAGGAGAAAAACTCTGCAATATCTGTTAATGTGGTAGTGATGTGAAAAATAACTACTCCTGCCTCTGAAAACACCTGTTTATTGATCCTGGTGGAGTCTGGAGGGCTCTATCCCCCAGAAAATTAAAGGTTGAAAGATTTTGTCAGATGGTGAGGCTGTGCAGTTTAGCTTAAATGGCTGGATTGGACCAAGAGAAGAAGAGACGATCATTAGAAATGCTCTGCTTGTAGCACAAGAAGAGCTTATTTGCTCATGGGTTTTGACTGATTTTTTTAAAACGTCATAATTGTGACAAGCAATGAATGCTGCTTTGCTGAAGAACAGCTCTCTTTCAGCAGCCTCCTCCAGCATTTTGCCCCATAAGCTGCGGCAGTCTCTGGAGTTGGTTCGTCTCCAGGACTCTTCCAGCTCTTGCCTGTGTGTGACCCTCCTGGCACTTGCCCAGGCTCTCCCTCGGCAGGGGCGCTGGCCAGAGGTGGTACCTCGAAAGGCTCCCACTGAAGGACTCTTGTTCTGTAACACTTCAAACAAAGCTGAAGTGATAAGGGAAGGAACGTTTGCTTTGGCTCCAAGCAACATGTCCAACAGAGGCTTCTTGCAAGTTTAGCAGTGATGGCTATTCTCCTAGATAAAACTATTATTTGACTATTGGGAATAGATGAAAGTTCAGGACTAGGTGTATTCCACTAATCTGTATTTGTTTGCTTATTTTCTGGTTTAGACACTGAAAAAGACCTGCCAGGTTTGGGGTTTTTTTACCCTGCAGTCTTCATATCTCCATCTTTTGTTTGGAGGAATGAGTACAGTGTTTTCTGTGAATGTACCATAGGTAAATGTACAGTCCTTTGTAAACAAGGATTGAAAATTCTGTTGTTTCATAGGCTTAGCTTTGGGGCCAAGGTATTTTTCATTGTCCTAATGTGAATATATTTTTATGTGTTATTAGAACGGGTCGTTCGCATACTCTGTATGAATATGTGCGTGCATTTGTGTAGATATATGTATTATATGACAAGTAGGATTTTATGATACTGTTACAAAAAAAAAAAATAGCTTGTATTGTTCAAATAGCCTTGGTATTTGGTTTCAGTCTCACCTACAGGGCCTCTGTAAATAGTACTGTCTTACTGTCTGAATGGGTAAATCCACCTACTAACATATGGTCTCTCTCTTTTTATGCAGAGTGACCTTTGGTCATGCGGCATTACAGCCATAGAGATGGCAGAAGGAGCTCCCCGTAAGTGATACGTATGCTTCTCCAATGGGCTGATTAAGACTGAAATGTATACTTGGGAGACGCTGGTTGTAATCCAAGCCTAGTTTTGAGGTTTCGGAAAGTATCCTCATGTTATTTCTGTTCTCTTTGGTTTCGCCTGCCCTATAAATATAAAATCCCATAAATAGCAATGCTTTTGATAAAGATAGGATTGTGTTTAAGGACTACAGTGCAGGCTGCAGTAATTTAATTTCTATAGCAGGAATATTTGGAAGCTAATTGAGTGTCAGACTTCCTTCCTATGGGTAGCATATTGTGTTTTGGAGTTGTGTCCCAATTTGTGTATGGCCTGGCCTGGGATGCTGAAACTTCAACCGGGGAAAGGGGCAGTGGGACCTCAAGAAAACCGACCTTAATGAAAAAAGCATCTGTAGCAATTGTTTCTGCGTTAGCTTTCCGTCGGTCTGGGTAATGCTAATATCACTTCTCCTTTTGTTTCCACTCATCAGTGAATGGTGTTGGTCTTCCTTAGCAGTGAGATGACTTAAACTGTAAATCTGTCTTCAGCACAAAGTATTGAACCTAATGCTCCCTGCTTGAGAATACTTAATCAGTTGACATGGGTAGTTTTGAGAGAGAAACCTGGAAACCAAAAACGTTCAACTTTTTATAGCTTATTTTCCCCTCACGTAGTTATTCTTTCTGAATATCAGAGCAGACAGCAGCTATGTGCGAGGAGGACAGAAGGATTTAAAAATAAAAGTAATTAGGCATGATGCTTTGGCTTTTAATGGTAATTTTTATGAAAGTCCTTATTGAACTAGCAAAGATTCTTACCCTCACCCCTGACTGGAGCTCTGTATTTGACAAATAACAGCCTAAGGTACCTAAAAGTGAGTGAGTTAATTTTTTTTACGCATAAACAACCACCATGCCACAGTCCAGCTTGAAACCTCTGTTTTTGAAATAATCATGTTGAAATAAAGTATTGATATTTTCCTAGCTAAAGTATGGTCATTTCATTATAGCCACTGCCTGATTTTTTTGTTGTTAATGTAAAATTTATAAAACAATTCACAACACACTTGTTATGATTCATGTTTTGGGAGGTCTGATGGTTTGTTGTTTTTGGTTTTGTTGGTTTTTTTTTTTTTCTTCCTAATTGCACGTTTGCATGCATGCCCATGTGAGAGCTGCTCCCAGGACACCTCAGCCAGCACTTTATTAGCAGCGTTTGAGCTACTACTTGACCTCCTTTTTTCTGTACCTTTTTGTTCAGCGCATTGGGTTGCCTGGATGGCTTTCAATTAAAAGCTGTGTCTGTGAGTTTTGTAAGCCTGCAATTGGGCAATAATATTTTCTAATTTCCAGATCGAAGCAGAGCTTGGCCCCTGTTTGTGTAAAAGCACAGGAGGGGCATTTGAGAAGTAAGCAAAGGTCCAGTGTAAATGCTGCACAGCTCTTGCCTTGGTCTGTCCTCTGGCATCTGGGCTCTGCCTCCACCTCCAGCGGCGCCTGAAGAGTCCATGTCTGAGCTTGGTGGTCTGACGGGATCCCCAGGCATCCAAGGGGCCTCTCTGCCGAGGTTGTGGCCCCTTATTTCTGAATCCAGAATCCTCTTCGCATCAGTCTGTTTCACCTAAATTTCTGCTGTGTGGCAAAACGTTACTTCTTCCTGCAGTGATCATTCAGGCTGAGGCTGGTAGCGCAAGAGGTCAAGCATAGGAAGATGGTAAAAACAGAGGATTAGCTTCTAGTGACCTTTCTTGGGCAGCCTCTCTCCCTGCTCCCTTCTTTCCCTGCATTTGCTCTGCCGTGGTGCTTTCCCATGGAAAAGCGGGAAAGGCTGTCTGGCAGAGATCCCAGACTCCCACTAAGTGTCCGCTGAAACCAACGGGACTTCTTTTGACAAGAGTCACGGGTTTGCATTTCAGTTCTTCAGGGAATCCTTTTTTTTTGATGCAGACCCTCCCATGCTTCCAAACTGTCAGTCCTAGGAGTAAAGAAAATCTCCAACTCTGGAGAGTAAAAGTGAGGCATCCTCCATAAGGGCAGGTGGAGGGAAGCTTGTAGGAAACAGTAACTGTGTCATTCTTCCCTTCTGCCATCATCATCTCCCAAGATTTTATTGACTGTAACGTAAGTTAGATGATTTGGGGCTGGAGGAGGGCCGTGCACAGATGTTTCCATCATGGTTGTTTCTGAAGGTTAATCCGTGCCTCGATCTCTTTCTCTTCACCTGTGGCACATTGAGCTGTGGAATTGTTGTCATTTTGAGCTAATTCCAATTATCTGTGTTGCTGTCTGCATCTGCTGCGTATGCGGTCGGGATGGTGGGAATGGTTGTGGAAGCTGAAGCCGTGGTATTGCCAGAGAGCAACGAAGCCAACTTCTGTACGTTTCTGTTTGGTTTTGTTTTCTTTCCTTCAGCGCTTTGTGACATGCATCCCATGAGGGCACTCTTTCTGATACCCAGGAACCCTCCCCCGCGGTTAAAATCCAAGAAATGGTATGTATTAGTTATACCTTGTTTGTAGCCCTTTTTGTAGCATGATGTTTTCTTGTGTCTCATTGCATACTGTTTTGTTATCGCTTCCACAGAACTGTACAGCAATTTAAGTTAGCAAAAATCACTCAATTGTTATCTTCTGTGCCACTGAATCAAAGCATGAAATAAAAGTGCGCATTGTTTATTTAGCTCTGTTTGTCCCAGAGAAATTCTATCTCGAATTGTGTGAAAATAAAAACCAAGCTTTTTTTCTTGACACAGCAGCATCTGTACTAAGGTGACAAACGGATCCATATTTTAAAAAATAAACTCCTGCAGCACTCTTAATATGCAGTATGTTTTCTCAAATGTATCGTAACACAGAAACAGAACAGTACTATAGTGTTCTAGTTGCTAAGTTGAAAGGAGCTATTAAAACTAATGAAGGCTTTTACTATAATTATTGTAAACGATTGAGTGGTGCGCTTCTTGCCAGCTGAGAAGAATCCATTAGTATCGGAGGATTTCCTCCCAGTTACTGGTTACAACTGGCACATATGAAACAAAAATACTGCCTAGAAAGAGGTTTCGTATAGATTGAATGTGATCATAGGATGCTGTGATCCTGTCAAAATAATGAAGTGATTTGACTGCCTATTCAGTATCCACATAACATAAAGCTTGCTTGCTGGGCTTGGTCTTTGCCTGCATTGACTTATTTATGCACTTGTACTGTCAAGGCATCCCTCTCCCTCTCTCCTGCTTGCTTTCTGCATAAGTTAAAGGAATAGAGATGCATATACCGTATTTGCATAAGCCATTCATGAACCTTTTTATTTAGAAAAATAACACTTAAAGTGTGAGGAATACAAAAAAACCCAGCAAAATCACCTTGAATTCAGCCTCTTAGATTACATGAGGAAAGTGAAGCGATGGATGGAAACCGTTGTTGTTTTTACACTTAACTATGTAGTGGAGGTGTTTGCTGCCCAAGCACAGGAGCAGGTTGAGAGCACCTAGCGATCAAAAAGTGACTGGCCAAAGCCGGTGCTGCTGTGACTCAACTGTTTTGATGGTGTGCTCAGTGGCAGGCTATGACAAAATAGGCCAAATGATCAAAAATGCAGTTTTGAATATTTCCATTATTGGCATTTTGCAAGGCAGCTTGTTTGGTGACTTCATTCAGAGAGGTCGTCTTTCAAGAGTTCAAACGAAGTGCAAATTTAGGAAGGTGGGGCTCCAGCTTAGCTATCTTCCATACCCTGTCACTTTATGCAGTGTTCAGGAGGAGCTCAGTTCAGTTCTTGCCCTTAAATTGTGTTGGTGAGAATCTGACCCCAAGTGCCTGCGTTGAACAGACAGCGCTGTTCAACTCCGCCTATTGTTCTACGAGGATTTTTTTTTTTTCTTGCGTGGCTCTTCAGGTAAAAAATAAAATAATCTTAAATTCTCGCAGACTTATCTCAGTGAGCCCAGGTGCGTACAAAAGCAGCGCAGTGCTGCTGGTGTCAGGGGAATGTTGGCTGCAGTTCTTGCGGCTTTCAGTAAGGCTCTTCTGAAGCAGACGTGCCCTTAGATAGCATGGGCAGGTGGAGACACACCAGAGCTGCCCTGCCTGTGCTCCAAGCAAGCTGGATGCTACCCAGCTCTGGTCCAGAAGTAGCAGAGCTGGGTTTGCGTGATTTGCCTTCACTAATAGATCCTGCCTTTCAGGGCAATTATGCCTGTGAATGAGGGCACGTTACTGTGAGGCTGTGCCTAAGCACTGCAGGTATGTTAGTATCGCCCTGTATCCATCCAGCCCAGGGCTCAGCTGGAGCCCACTCAGCTCTGTTTAGGAGGCATGCTTGTAGACAGCACTTGTACCACCCTCTGGGACATGATGTTCTTTGGGGAAAGGAATTAGGTTTTGAGGAAGAACAGAAAAAACGTTTGAGCTAAGTTTTACCTGAGATCTTGTTTTGTTTGGTTTTGTTTCCCTTCCTGCTTTCTCAGGTCAAAAAAGTTTTTCAGCTTTATAGAAGGTTGTCTAGTGAAGAATTACATGCAGCGACCTTCTACAGAGCAGCTCTTGAAACATCCCTTTATACGTGACCAACCAAATGAAAGGCAAGTTCGAATCCAGCTTAAGGACCATATAGACAGGACCAGGAAGAAGAGAGGAGAGAAAGGTATGCAGCTTCTAAAAATCAAGTATTGCGACTTGTTAAAAACATATATTTTTGTCCTGCTTTGCATTCTAAATTCCCACCCTTAGAAAAGCTCCAAACAAACCAAACCCTCAAAAGGTTCTTTTTTAATTCATATTTTGGCTATCAGCAGGCTTTTAGGTCTTGTACTGTCAAGTATCAGTTAAGTGTCTTATTTTCAGGTAAGTTAAATTTACTCGCTTCTGGGCCACTGCCTCTTCTATACAAGCATTAAGCAGTATTTAGGAGGCTATTGGCATATATGCCTTTCCCTTTTTTGATCTGTGGTAGGTTCATTTCTGGAATGGTGCCATAAATCAGACTCGCAGGAAATAACCCATCACAAGAGCTATGAAGCAAATGTCTTGGGCAGCCTGTTCTCTTTATTCAGCTAGTGCCGAGGTTCTCCAGGTGTCTTGTCCTACATATAAAACCTGGTGTTGTTCAGGGAATTTGCTGAAAGTCTGCTGCAAAGCACTGTGAGTGTGGGAAGGTGGGCTTGTAGAATGTGTTCTAGTGTCTGGATAGATCTTCTCAGTGAAGGGGATAGGATCCAGTTTACTAAGACACTACTGGAACTCCTTACTGTCCTGCAATTAAAGATAAGCACTATCTAGGACTTTGTTTCTTTCCCGTTAGATGAGACGGAGTATGAATATAGTGGAAGTGAGGAAGAAGAGGAGGAAGTGCCTGAACAAGAAGGAGAGCCAAGGTAATAATTGCTTTTGGGAGGACTCTGGGCAGTCCGTGCCAAGTAAGTCTGAAGGTCTGTGACTATAAATCAGGAGCAGGCTAAATTTCTGTCTCTTATTAAGTGCACACACAAGCCACACAAACCACCCAAAGGGTTTGAATACCTATTCTGTGACTGCTAAAGGTTTTAAAACTCCCCCTCATATGGCTTAGAGCCAGCGAGCTCTGGATGAAGGGAGATTTATGGTCAGGGGTTCCATAATGTCAGAGTTGGTCCTTATTTTGCTTGGCCTCATTTCACGCCTTCCACTGAGAGCGTGTATTTGACATGCATCCAGTGTCTTCACTCTGAAAGAAGGAGATTAAAATTTAACATCGTGCTATATTTTATTAATGTTGCCCTGCTTTGGAAAAGGTATTTAATGGCCCGTCAGGCTTCATTGTGCGGGAGGCTTTAACTTCCTCTTGTTGCAGTTCCATTGTCAATGTGCCTGGAGAATCAACCCTTCGACGTGATTTCCTGAGACTGCAGCAAGAAAACAAGGAACGGTCTGAGGCCCTTCGGAGGCAGCAGCTGCTGCAGGAGCAGCAGCTCCGGGAGCAGGAGGAGTACAAGAGGCAGCTGCTGGCAGAGAGGCAGAAGCGTATCGAGCAGCAGAAGGAGCAAAGGAGGCGGCTAGAAGAGGTAGAGACAGGAGGCTGGAGCTCAGGGGACAAAACAAACCCCTTTTCCACTTGTGTTTCCCATTCCCACACCCGTTTCAAAAGAGTTCCCTGTAGCCGCAGCACATCTCAGGAAAGAAAACAACATGTTCAAATACACTGGCAAACTTAGAGTAAAGCACTTAAATCCACGTCTGGCTATTTGAATATGAGCTGTCTTCCAAAGCATTTGAATATCCAGCTGCTCCTATGGAGGTAACAGGAGCCAAAGCTGGGTTGTTTGAAGGTATCTGGGGGGAGGCCGTGTCTTGGTCTCTATTCCAAAGAAGAGGCAACATGTCTAGACTTTAGATATCTGTAGAGAAGGGGAGACATTAATTATTCCCAGATGGATTGTTTTTTTTTAAAGTGGGCAGTGCCTCAAGATTACTTTTTTGGGGGCCATGACACGCTTCAAATTTCCCTTCAAAGCTTTCTGAGACACCTGTGTTTGGCATTCATTCATGGCAGGTAGAAGCCTATTTTTTTATTTATTACTCTGTCATGCATAGTAGCATTATGACTAAAAGCCACCTAGATTTATAAATCAGTGTTAAAATTATAATTCTGCAAAAATTACAAATATGTAAATCATACCTTTGTGATATGGTAAGTATGCAATTTGCATGCACTACCTGAAGATAAAAGAAAATGAATGTGTACGTACAATATTGTTCTGCCATACTTTTCACCTCTGAAGATCTCGTGTGCGTTTATATGTATGTAGATGGAATATGCAGCGTGAGCTTCAGAGGTGGGAGGATTTCAAAACAGTTCTTCAGGCCAGAGCTCGGTATGAGACAGAGCTGAAGTGAAACCAGTCCTCTGGCTCCTCAGGAAGTGCAGGGTCAAATTCCAGTTGTCCTTAAATGACCTCTTGCTTGAGTTGCTGTTTCAACCGTTCACTTAACAGTGATGGAAAAACTACACCCCGTCTGGTTTTCCAAGTCCTGGTAATGTTTAACGAGGATGCAACCAGGACGAAATGTTGATTTGCATCCCGTGACGTATTCTCATAACAAATAATACAAAATTTCAAATGGCTTTCCAGGTCACGTTATGCTCCTTATTCCTCTTCAATGTGCAAGTGATCTAAGTGCTGCTATAAGGAGGGATTGGTAGCAAAGACTCAGCCACACATGAAGCCAGGAGGAGGGACAAAGGGGAGGCATATAAACTCCATTTCTCTTCTGTTTCTTCCCCACCCTTCTGAGATCGCCAGGATAAACATCATAGCTCTTCCAACTGGTTTTAGACTCTGGCTCTGTAGCGGTTTTGCAGGGGGAGTAGATAATAAAAAGAGGCTAGGAAAAAAGAGCATGGGACAATGGGAGAATAAAATATTTTATTGATACTGTCAAGGGTGGGCAAAAATTGAGATACTGCTTAGCCTCCAAAATTTTGCTTAGTATGAGAATCAATTAGTTCTTTTAAATGCCTCTTTAATTTCCAAGGTTCTGCAGGCGGCACTTTTTTGGCAAGGAAGGGGGTTACAATTAAGTTATCTAGGTCATTTAACTTTAGTAATCAGTGCAATCCTTTAAATCTGGAACTTCTTTTTAAAATAAAGGAGATGCTGCTACTTGTAGTGGAAACAAAGCAACGCACGTCTTTGCTGCACAGGGCTGAACTTTTTGGGGATGCTGCAGAAATCACAATTTAATGAGCAATTAAAAAGAAAAGGCGTTTACCTGAAAGTTACGTTTAATCAGTCCTACTTTGTAAAATACAAAACAGAACTAACAACTTCAGCAACCACAAGACGGCATGTAACGTAAGTTGCTGTATTACTGAATAAGGTTACTCAGTAAACTCAGTTTGTAAGAGAAAAGCCTTTACCTTTTATTGAGTCTGTAACCTTAGCCTGGTTCCCTTAGAGACGTAAATACGAATGATGAGCTATAAAGGTTTCCTTTTGCAGGTGATGGGGGCAGGCATATTGTTCTTAAAGTGAAGTAAAAAAAACCCTCACATTGAGCTTTCAGAAAAATCCACTTAGTTTGTTGGATCTTGTGGTGGAAAAATGTGTGATCCCAAGTGATTTTTAACAAAACAACAGCCAAAACAAGCTCTTTAAGATGGGGGAAGGGCAGTAGACACATATTTAGATAAACATCAGTGTTGTGACACAATTGAAGGCCAAAATATTGAAATGTTGTCACTTTGTCCTTAACTCACCCTCCCCTGTTTTGATGAAGCCAGTAAACAATGAAGAGCTTGGTAATGTGAGTTAAGATTAGTCTCAGGCATTGAATCTCTGGGCTTCCATCACTTTGTTGACATTTTTACCAAGCCTTGCTTTCTTGTAATTTTTGCTTGTGTAGAGTAATCGTGTGCTTGGATATACCTGTTTAACTTTCTTTGGGAAGAATGTTATGCATTAGATAATCTCCTTGGACAAGTTGCTTATACTTCCCCCCCCTCCCCACCCAGCTTCCTAAATTAAAATTGAGGGCTTGTTCTTACAATGCTGGCACAGAGCCTAGACAGTTTTGACCGAGACTGCAACAGGAACGGTGTTTAGGACATCTGCCAAAAACTGTAATTCTCAGCAGTATTAGAAAAAAGATTACTTTTTAAAAGGCATATAGGTGACTTCTAAAACTCGTTGTTTCAGGAACCTTATAATCTGTGCGGCAGGAACTTTATAATCTGTGCAGTACTTAGGAGGTGGAAATGATATGTGGTCAAAGTGCAGAAAATTGCCTGAAACATTTTGGGAAGGGGATTGCTTGTCCTCCCCTCCCACCCCCCTGTAAAAATCATATAAAGATTAGTTTCATAAATATCAGCTGTATGTTATATAAGTGTTTAGATGGCTATAACAAGAAATCTGAGCTGTTCCAGGCTGTTCTAACATGGGGCTCTGTTTCTGTTCAGCAACGTGGAGACACCGGTGCTCAGTGTGACGGGTGTGGAAAGGCATTTGAATGTGTACTTTGCAAAACTGAGTCTGGTTTGGGAAATTCGGAATTAGCCATAGTGGAATCCCATTCTGTGTGGACCTCCACAGTTCAGGATAACTTCATTAAATGATGTCTCTGTCTCTGGTTATGAGAACCTAAGATGGATGTTTTTGAAGTGGTAGGTTATAGCTCCATTGGCAGGTAGTACAGTCCAGTAGAAGCAGATTTGTGGAGCACAATAATTAAAGTGCTGAGGACCCAAAGACTTCACTCCATGTGTTTGAAGACAGGAGGAGTTCCTTTGGATTAGCTGAGGTCTAGACTGCATGCCTGCTTGTGGTTGGAGTGCATCTGCCTTTTTAATTTCATCCAAAAGGAGTGGCTGGCACTCCAAGACATCTTCAAAATATGAAACAAAACCTGGTAAGTGGAGATGATTGGATGATTCACTTCAAAAGAGCACTCCTGATCTGAAACAAGATGCTAATGTAGGTGTACCTGCAGGCGATTTTTGCCAGGGCCTTGTTTCTTTTACAGAAGGGGAGATTATTCGTATCTACTTAATTTGAATTGCTTGCAGTTTGGATTGGTACTGAGTAAGTTCTACTTCTGCTTTATCTCTAGTGTGGGCAAAGCAAAAATCTGTTTATTAATCTTTCCAATTCTCTTCCTAAGCTGATACCAGGCTACCTAATTCTATGTGAAATAAATCATTAATATATGTGTTTGTCAACCTTCATCTGAATATAAGGCTGAGTAATAATATTTTATGAATATAAAATTAGAGGGTCTATATTTATCTTCAGCAATTCACTGTATGAAGGAGGTCCTGAGTTCGTTGGTATACACCAACTGCATGTGTGGTTGCATTGCCCCCTCCTGGTAAATCATGCTCTACTGCATGGTCTTCCAGTCTGGAGACCTTGGGTACCATTATGAGATCGTCATTAGTGCACCCTAAACCTGGATAAGGACCCAGAGTATTGACGCTGTATTTTCTGTATCTTTTTTTTTTTTTTTTTAACTGTTGCCTTAGTAAACGTAGGTTTTGTGAAATGCAGTAATTTGAGGCTGTATGGACTCTGTCAAAATGCTGTTCTGGCATCTCTGAAATTTCTTTACAGAGTTTCTGCTCTTGCCTTCTGGTTAACAGTTAGGTCCTTGAAAATAAGCTTTTCAACTCACATGTATGAGAAAGTTGGTAATACCGTATCCAACTAAACAAGATCTGGATATACAGCTATAATTTCAATGAATCCAGCTCTATACCTGCTCTCTATTGGGCAACAGTGTTTTACATCAGGCCTTTTTTGTAGTGCATGATAAGAATTACAATATCGAACAATCACACTTTGGAATTCAGAAGACCAAGTTTTATAAAGGGAACTGACACTAGTTTTAACTAATGGTTTTCCCTGTCCCCTCCCCTTCTTTGTACAAGCCTAAGGAACTTGGTGATGAGGGCTTTGGTGTGTCCTCGTGGAAGAGTTGCTGGAGGCAGTCAGGAAGGTAACCTCCTGCCAACAGATAGATGGTAGGAAGTCAGCAAAAGGGCTGCTTCTGAAGCCAGTGTGGGTCAACAACAGCTTGCCACCAGCTAGCTTTGCCATGGCTTTAACAAGATGTAGACTAGAACCCAAGAGATGCTTGTCACGGTAGGTTTCCTTTCCTGGGCTTGTTAAACGCAAATTCCATTTTGTTGGCATCCAGTAGTTTGACGCTCAGGTTTCAAAGGCCATGTGCAGAGGAAGTGAAACTGTTCTCTTACGGCTAGGGCTGGGAATAAGCGGATCGTACCGGGCATTTGTGCAGGCTCCGGCAGTGCTGGGTGCCTCCCTTCCTACCCGGCTGGCGAGGGGCTGAGGCAGTGTCTGACAGGAAGGTGGAAGCGGTGCCGAGAAACCCCATCTCTCTGTGTACTTTGGCACGTAGACAATAGCACATTTGTGCTTCGGAGATTTGACTTAAACCCAGGCCGGTGGCAGAGAATCCTTCTTTTTGTTTTGCTGGGTAATAAGCATCTGCTGTCCGTGCTGAGCTAGCAAACTGTCTCAAGGTTTGCTTGCTTAAAAAATCTCATCTTTTAACAGCTGATTTTGTTTATTTCGTGATGCCATGGGAAATCAGCTCTCCTAGTCAATTTGTAACTTATTTTTCCCATATTAAGCTCAGTTATTTATAATTATTGCCGAATACATCTCCATTGATTCAAGAAGCAATGAATACATTTAATCTGAAAGACCTAAGCTCTGCCCATCTTCCTTGTAGTCAGAATGATGCCACCCCAAGATCTGCAATATATCCAGTTAACAATGTCAACACAATATCATTAGACAGACAAGCTTCATATGTTTAAGAAGTGTTTGCGTTGATAAATGTGCATATTAACCAGTCAGCAGTGTGCTGTCTCTTGCATCCTCAGGGCAACAGAATTATTGTACTTCACATCTTAGTTTTCTTAAGCAAAGAGCCTGTCAGACTTGATTAGCCAAGAGGCACCTGAATATATTGACTTAAATATAGAAATTGTTTGACACAGTTGTGTATATTCAGAAATAAAAGTGCCTACTTAATCCTTTTACAGTGCTTGAAAAAATGAAGGAGGAGGAGCACTGAAACCTATGAAACGCACCGCGTGCCATAGCTGCCTTGCAGCACTTTTGCTATTTTTACATCTACATTCATTGAAGAGAGCTTGCTTAAGCAAGAGAGAAAAGGCTGGTAGATGTGTTTATTTAGGAGAGGAGCTGCAAGACTAAGGAAGCGGTGTTTCTGAGAAGATACAGAAAAGGTGGGGGAGAAAAGAACTTAGTCTTGTGGCACGGGAAGGTGGTAGTGAACCCAGGATGATGCTATGGGCCAGGAAGGAAGGCATCGTAGTTACAGAGTGTGTGTATTTGAACAGTGGTCTTCAAGAAAGTTGCATCTTTCCCAAAACTGCAGCTAGTTAAAGAGAATCGGAAAGCAGCCTGTTTTATTTAAGTGCTACCAATTCCTAACCATCTTTTTCCCCCCCAGTGTTTCTTCTCCACTGTCATGTCAGTATTGATTACAGAAGATGGAAAAGGCTTTCAATTACTTCGTAGTCACGCAGGGTAATGTGCCGAGCAGAGAAAGCTCATCCCGTGAAGTAACACTGGGAGCGTAGATTGGCCTTTGCTTATTCAGTTGAGTGCAACTATGAAACACACACCGGTAACTGGATTTGTTGAACCCAAATAAAAGCTTAGTCTGAGTGCTCTTGCAAGACTACTTGGAGTGCCTTAAGATGGGCAGACCTGTGGCAGCTTTGCTTCAACAGAAATCGGTGATAGTATTAACCTTAACCTAAATGTGAAAAGGAGTAAGCTACGTACGTTTTCATTTTGTTCTTGGGATTAAATTTGAATGTGGGTTTTTTGGTTTAAATTTCTTCTATAATTTTTTAGCATATTATAGAAATCTATAATGGAAGTAAATGTTGTAGAGATATTCCCAGTTGATGGTTGAACAGGAGACAGCTGGGTCTTTTGACACTCAGGCAGTTGTGGGAGGCTGCCTGGGATTTCGAGGTAGGCGGAGTAACTGGATGCTTCTGTAGAAGTGCAGGAAGAGTTGGTCACGACTGTATGGGCATTTAGAATGTCTCCTCTGAAGTCATACATGGTGCTCTATAGACATAAATGAGTCAGTTCATGCTCTCTAGAGCTGTTTCCCAGGTTCTTTTCAGACTTGAACAGACTTATCAGCACCAGTTTGTACTTGGGTCATGAGTGAAAGCTTATCAGTTTAAGTGTAAAAGCTTAGCTCAGCTGTTTTTCCTCTTTTACATACAGGTGCTTTTGATGTTCTGGGAGGGGCTGAGATGCTGTTGGTCAGCCTTCCTGCTCTCTTAGGAAAAGTTTTGGGCAGTGCATTAAATCAACCTTGGTTGTTGGGCCAACACCATCGAAGTCTTAGCAGATCATGAACTGTGTTAAGAAAGAGGCTGCTTATGGAAAGCTCAGATAGTTGTAATTTGAGTTTTAGCTGATTCACTGAGGCTGATAATTTCCTTTTGGCAACATTTAGATAATGTGTTGAAGTAAAGAAAATCGTCACTTTGATTAAGATTTGAGTTCAACAGTTGTTCAAAGATTGAGATTTCAGCGTGAGCCTCTCGTGAAGAGCAGCAGTGAGTTTCCACACCTTGGTTGTCAGGAATAGGGTACATGACTCTGTGTGTGTCCGTGAAGAAACCAGAGAGAGTAAGCGAGGCTGCTTTTAGGGATATTTGTGTGCTAGGTATGAGTTAGTTTCCTGGTGGAACACTTGCATAAAATGTTTTGTCACTCAGTTGCAGAGCTTGCCAGTCCTGGTAAATCCCTCTCTTCACAGTAGAAAACAACCCCACCTCTTTCTTTGATAACAACAAAAGTAAAACTTTGTGGTTTCTTTTCCCTTTTTGTAGCAACAAAGAAGAGAACGGGAAGCTCGAAGGCAACAAGAGCGTGAGCAAAGGCGGAGAGAACAGGAAGAAAAGAGACGTCTGGAAGAAATGGAGAGGAGGCGTAAGGAAGAGGAAGAGAGAAGAAGGGCAGAGGAGGAAAAGAGGAGGGTAGAAAGGGAGCAGGTGAGTCCATGATACAGATATATGCACAATAGGTTTGTTTCTTCTAAATTCTAATATAATTTTTAAAAAATTAGTAAGCCTAAAGCAGCTTAGAGGTAACCTAACGCTGACCCTTTCCTCTTTGTTGTCTCTGACAGCAAACGCACTAAAATAGATAGTAGGGCTTTATGGAAAACTCCGGCAGCCTCAATGTTTCCTCAAAAAAAAGAAGTCTCGTTGCAGTACTCATTCTGAATTCAGCTTGTGCCCCTGGGCTTGACTTAAAACCATCAGAATTGGTGAGATCATCACTGGGGCTCAAAATAGTTTCTAGGCTTGTCTTGCTGGATCAGTGGTTCTTGCAGGACATGCCCCTGTTCAGAAGGCCTCCCAGAGAAGGGTAGCTCTGTTGCGTGTTGTCTTCTGGGACCCAGAATTGGTCAGAGGCTTGTCATAAACTTTGAATATTCTGGATCTGAGTTGGAACCTTTGAGCTGCAGAGAGTTTTCCTTCCTAAAAATGAAATATGCAATCTCTCTCTCTCTCTTATTCTGTCTATTTAAAATTGGCTCTAACAGTGTATGCCAGTTCAGGCAGCAAGTATATCTTAAGTTGTGTCAGTGTGCCCTTAATACGTTGAAAGAACAGGTGAGAAACCTTTTAGACTGTGAAATTCAGCTGCTGTATTTATGCATGAAATCTGCATGTTTTAAAATCCTTTAAAAACTTTAATCAGGGTGATAATCAGGGTAATAATTACTGTGCATGTACTGCAAAATACTGATTCCAAGTAAAGGGCCAAAACTACCGTCCTGGAGGCTGATTGTAAATTTCCCATTAATTTCAGGAATGCTGTTTTTGGCCTGATATACCTTAAATCTTTCTTACATAAAGTCACTGTATTTGAGATCATTGATGATTGTGTTACTGGGCAATTTTATTGTGTTTGTGTATATTTCAAAGATTTTTTGAGTCGAAAGGAGAGAAGACTTAACCAATGGGAATAAATATATGGAAAATCTCTAATTACAGCACAGCAATTTGCTTTTGGGCAGACACCGGGTATTCCCCCAGCTGCTTCTTAAACTGTTGAAATGCTAATTACGCACAGTGCCAATAATGACAAATGCTTAATTGATGTGGCCAAGCTGAACCACTCTCAATTTTTTCTTTTTTTTGGGGAAAAGACATGCCCCCTCTTAGAATTTTTATTAACCCGAACCATGGCTCAGCCAATGTGCGTAACAACAGTATAGTGTATCTCATCAGTCTGTCACAAGACTTTCTATAGCTCCCATCACTGTATCACTGATCCATTAATTTCTTTATGCATACACTGTAAATGTGTGCGTGTGCTTGTGTGTGTGCGCATGCACATGTTACATACTTCCATTAATTGCATGGTAGGATGTTACCAGCTTGGGTTTGGTGCTTCAGAGTTTGAGTTCTTCCAGGGGGTCAGGCGAAGCAAGCGGGGTAAACGTCTCGACCTGTTGAGGCTGCAGGTGAAGAGATGGCTAGATCGCAAGAGCAAGCGAGTTTGGTCTAATATCTGTTTCCTGGTGGATGTTTGTTTGTGTCATAACCATCACATAATTCAGCAAGGCTGGCAGCGTCTGCTCAGGAGAAGCTTCTGGTGAGGGCGGCAGGGGAGATGGCAGGGCAGGTCCCAGCCGGACTTGGCAGAGCCCTTCTGGGGGAGCTTGCTCCAGGTCCACCTACACTACGCCTGGCTCTAGCTGTTGCTAACAGTTCATCGCACCAGTGCAACAAACTAATGTTTAATACAACTTGCATGTGACTTTGTGTTGGCTGTGTTGAGTCAGACTTGCTGTGTTTTAACTTTCCAAAACCTTCAAGTGCATTTTGCTGCTTCTTGAAACCACTTCCAAAATACGTAAACGAGCTCTGGCCCGTGCCGGCAACATTTGCAGGAGTCCAAATTCCAGAATGCAAGGGGCCAAAATCCGATGTTTAGGAGGCAGGGCTTCCTAAATTGTTCTGCAGGCACTAATCCATCCTGAAGTGCGTTTCTCGTTAAAGCTGAACTGGGGAAGTAGCGTGTGGTGTTCCACCCAGGGGGTTCTGATGCATTCCTTTTGAATAAATTTATTGCTGGGTAATTTCTATGTGACAGGAGTATATCAGGCGACAGCTAGAAGAGGAGCAGCGGCACTTGGAAATTCTACAGCAGCAGCTGCTCCAGGAGCAGGCCATGTTACTGGTAAAGCACTGTATCTGTTTTGTTCAGTAGCTATAGGATCCATTTATCCGGCCAGTCCTAGGCTTCCCTCAGTCGGGCACAGCTGCACTGACAGTATGACAACAAAGGAGCTTGATTAAAAGGCCATTTATGCTAGCGTTGTGGGCTGACAGGCACATATGAGAAGTGCTGTATGGTCACACTGCTTTCTGGGCGGTAAGAGGAGGCTTTATGTTAAAGTGGAACAGTTCTGGTGTGGTGGTCGAGTTTCTGAACAGACCTTGGCATTCAGTGAAGAACTAGAGTGCTTATGTTGCAGATCAAAAGCACACATGATATGTAAATCCACCCCAGGATACAATGGCCTAGTGTTGGTCTAAATCATTGTTTTATGAACTTTACACTGGATTTAGTATAAATAACTCTTTTTTTTCCTTTAATAAAAATCAGTTTTGGCATAACTCTCCAGTCATATCAAGCTTAGCAGTACACTCTCAACTTGCCCAACACGAGACACATGCCATATTGGTCTAACTTAGCTCTTGGCTACACTTTAACAATGAAATAATAAAATAATAAAAAAAACCAAACAAACAACAACAACCAGAAAGGTGCCTTTTTAACGGGATGGATAGGGACGCATCCACCATACATCCAATGTCATGTCTTGAATTACTCAACACATTCTCTCAAAGGAATACAGATGGCGAGAGATGGAGGAACACCGACAGGCGGAGCGACTCCAGCGCCAGTTGCAGCAGGAGCAAGCCTACCTCCTGTCACTGCAGCATGATCACAGGCGGCAGCAGCAGCAGCAGCAACAGCAGCAACAGCAGCAGCAAGAAAGAAATAAGCAAAGCTATCATACCCCTGAGCCAAAATCCCACTATGAGCCTGCTGAAAGAGCGCGAGAGGTAAGTCCTGCTTGTGGGCAGGAATCTGCTACCTGCTCCTCTGCCCCTACTTGTTGGCATCGTGGTCACTGTGGTTCTGCTATAGTACAGTTGAAGGTCAAAGTGTCACTCATAAGGGGCAGGATATTTTAAAATGTTCGTTGCTGGTTTCCAAACCCAAGGGCTACTTCTGAGTATTATTGCAATCACTGGAGTTCAGAGTTTTGAGGTATAAAGGGTGGAAAGAAGTTCTGGAAGGCTGCAGACTGAGGAGACCTGGTTTTGAAGGCCTCACACCAGGAAGTTAATCTCATCTGTACTTCATCAGACATGTTTTCACAGGAAGCGTTGGTGCAGTTGGCGATCTGTGTCAATGGCAGCTACTGGTGATTAGAAATTGGGAGGCAACTGGAAAGCATGAACCTATAAGGGATGCTTGCACACAGCACCTGTTTACACATTTGGTGCCTTAGCCCATGCTCTTAGAAATTTCCTTCTTATGAACACAAACCTGAATTTCATTAGTTTCGTTTTTGAAGTGTTAAGTATTCTCTTCTGAGATAACATCCTGCTCTTATGAAACTCTGCGGTGCTGCCTTCTTGGACTTTGGGCATGCACAAGTTGATCTGAAATCATCAGAGTGCTGTTTGTTTCAGTGAGTGGTCCCCTGTCTTCACTGGTCTATGGGTAACATTGCTAAGCAAGTAATTGCTTCTTTGATGCATATTTGGCTCTCTCTCAGCAGTCTTATTCTTATGTTTCCCTTGAGCACCATACTGCCCACAAACCACTAGACTGGGCAATACTGGTCAAAGCTCTTAATAACATTCGTCACTGGCATGTGGGAACTAGGTAAATACATTTTGGAACAAGAACAAAAAAATCCTTGGGGCTGTTGAACATGATAAAATAGCTTTTGGTCCACCTTTGTCCAGTAGTGCTTCATTGCTTTTGAAGTATTGCTGTTGAGGCTTGGTGAGCACGAACTCATTTTCTTGTAGATGCTGTTGTCCGAGTTCTTCGTAAACCATGTTTGTGCTATCTCATCCATTCCTCTTCCTGGGTTAAGTATCTGATATGTCTCTCTCTCCTGGAAGAAGTTCAGACTTGTCTGGTATGTGGTGGTGCAGGCATGGAACCAGCCCTCCTGTCCTTGCGCCTGGCCCGCCTTGGTGAAAGCACAATGCCAGTCCAGCACTCTTGTCCAACCTGAAGGCTAGCTTTGGAGGGATTAAATCGTAGAATCATAGAATGGTTTGCGTTGGAGAGGACCTTTAAAGGTCATCTAGTCCAACCCCCCTGCAGTAAGCAGGGACATCTTCAACTAGATCAGGTTGCTCAGAGCCCTGTCAAACCTGACCTTGAATGTTTCCAGGGATAGGTATCTACCACCTCTCTGGGGAACCTGTGCCAGTGTTTCACCACCCTCATTGTAAAAAATGTCTTCATTTATATCTAGTCTAAATCTACCCTCTTTTAGCATAAAACCATTACCCCTTGTCCTGTTGCAACAGGCCCTGCTAAAAAGTTTGTCCCCATCTTTCTCATAAGTCCCCTTTAAGTACTGAAAGGCCACTATAAGGTCTCCCCAGAGCCTTCTCTTCTTCAGGCTGAGCAACCCCAACTCTCTCAGCCTGTCCTCATAGGAGAGGTGCTCCAGCCCTCTGATCATTTTTGTGGCCTTCCTCTGGACCTGCTTAATCAGGTCCATGTCTTTCCTGTGCTGAGGGCTCCTAAGCTGGATGCAGTACTCCAGGTGGGGTCTCACGAGAGCAGAGTAGAGGGACAGAATCACCTCCCTCAACCTGCTGGCCACACTTCTTTTGATGCAGCCCAGGATGCAGTTGGCTCTCTGGGCTGCGAGTGCACATTGTCGGCTCATGTCCCACTTTTTATCCACCAGTACTCACAAGTCCTTCTCGGCAGGGCTGCTCTCAAGCCCTTCATCCCCCAGTATCCCACACATACCGGGGGTTGTGTGCAGAACTGTCTCTGTTCCTCATCTCCCCATTTTCCTTTCAGAGTTGAAAAGGACAGAAACTCCTAAAGATTCAAAGTGTTACATCCTTTAGCAGAACCACTGACTCAACTATTTTTCTGTTGTGGTCTTTTTCTTTTGTAATTGCTCTAGCTAGAAGGGTTAAAGTGAAGGCACAGAAAAATTGCGTTAATAGTCAGATCTTCAGAGATTACTGTGTACTTGTGATAGAAGTATAGCCATGATATCTTGGTGGGAGCAACGCCAGTTAATCCTAAAAGCAGGCATTAACTTTAATGTCATTCTTGACATTGAAGTTGGAGTGAATATTCTGTGCCTCATACTTTCAGGTACACTGCTCCCCAGAGAAAGTCTCCATCTACGGAGATGTTGACCATTAGGATGATAAACCAAAGCGGTCTAACTTTTCTGTTCTGGCAAAGTCTAATGGGGATTAGAGTGTTGGGTTTTTTTTTTTCCCATTCCAGTGGCAATGGGGGATATAAGGAAAATGAATTCTAAGATTGGCTCTGGGAAACAGGGGAGAAATTAGAGCAAGAAATGAGGCTTAATACCATTTTCTCATCCAGACAGTCAGATGACTGGAACAGGGCCTGTTCTTATCCAGGGATGCACTGGTGTTCTCCTTCCCACCTCTTGCCTGGTTTTGAGGACTTATGGCTTGTGTGCTTTGTGAAGGAAACCTCCTATCATCTACAGCTAGAGACATGAAAGCCTTTTCCTTCAGACAGAAAGACTTGGGGCTTTTCCTTGTTCTATTCATAACAAGGAGTCTGGCCTGTTTTTTAAACCTTTAAAGGGATGGCTCTGTGAAGTTGAACATGGTGGTGAAAGTGATTGTATGGTGAAGATATTTGCCTCCATTACTGTTGTATTTCCCCAGACGTGATGTATTTTCTGTAGACCAAAAAGCAGAAGCTTGTCTGCTTATTCCCATAGGCAAACTGTTACTGTCCTCAAATTTTGGAAAGCAGGGGCAGGTTGGGTTTGTAAAGCATCCCAGCTAAGGAGTCCTGGAAACTTGCCTCTGTCTTCTTACGTGGGTGTATGAACAGCTAGTGTCTCCAGACCATCACTGCTAGGGAACAATTAGGAAACCACCCCAATACTGGTTTTGTGCTCCAAGGTGCAAGGGTTAAAGCAAATCTTGTGAGCAGCATCTCAACAAATGAAATCAGCCCAAGCTGCCAGTTTGTTCTTTCTTTGACACTTTGATAAAGTGCTTGGAGTCCAGCGTTCCTCAGCGGCAGCTCCCCTGGCAGAAACACACATGCTGCCCTGATTCTAGCAAGAGACTGTCTTAAGAAATGGGAGGATATTTCCTTTATGCTGTAAGCCTCCCTCTGTTTCTTGGCCTTAGTCTTTCTCGCTTTGTTCGCAATGCTGTGGCCTTGGAAGAGGTGATATTTCTACATGGGGACCTCGCTTGATGTTCTTTTGAGGACTGAGCACTTTCTTATTTAGTCTTCCCCTGGAAAAGCTCTCTAGGTTAGTGTACGATCACTTCTACACATCCCTGAGAACCAGAAACAAGCTGCTGGGGCTGTTCTCTCCAGTCTGTGAGGTTGTTTTGGGACTATCTGATAAGAGAGAGGATGACCAGTCCTACAGTTTCGTACCTAAAGCTGAACAGCCTCCAGTATTACCAGGTAGAGAAGCATATCCTGTCTCTTCTTGCACTGCCAAAGAGACAAGCTCAGGAGAGGAGATAATTAAATAACGTTGGTTGAGTAAGGTGAGTAACTACAGTAAGGGATAGCAATGGGAAACGTAGTTCTATATTGTAAAGTTGTTTCTATTTTCATATATCCTTTTGTCTCTGAGGAAAATACTGTAAGTAGTCTAGACAGAAAGAAGCCTCCTAATGGTCTTCCATCATATCACTTCACATCTTACTGCCTGCTGTAACCTCTTTCCTAGTATGGATTTTCCATATTGACTTACTTGCTGCTTTGGTGCAGTTCACTCTGTGTTTTACGTTACTGATGAAAGCTGTAGGGAAAAAATCCCGCCAAGTCCCAAATGTGTGTGGTTTCTTTATGGTAAAAGAAAGGTGGTAGTCACCTCCGTATTTCTACTGTAATTGGTTATACTGACTCTAGGCTTAACCTCCGTTTATTTTGGCTTAGGTGGAGGAAAGATTTAGAAAAACTAACCAGGGCTCCCCTGAAGCACAGTCTAAACAGATGGGCAAAGTGTTGGAGCCACCAGTGCCTTCAAGATCAGAGTCCTTTTCCAATGGAAACTCAGAACCTGCTCAGCCTGCCCTGCAGAGGCCGATGGAGCCCCAGGTAAGTGCCCAGGAAAATCTCAGTGAGCCTGGAGGAAATGCAGAAGCCCCAACATGTTTCATTCAGATTTGCAGATCTTGGCGCATAGAAGGCCTTATGTAAAGGGTAGTGCTGTTGTACAAGCAGTTTATATGGTAGATTGCTCTTTATCTATTTTTGCTTATTTTATTGATAAACTGATAGATTTATGGGTTTGGTGTGGGTTTTTTCTTGATATTACAATTCGATTAGAGCTGTTGCATTACTGTTGTTGTCTATGCAACAGAGGAATGGTGGGCTAAACACTGGTGACAGTTGCAGTACACTTTTACAATTTAGAATTTGATCTGTACAAGATACTGCCAAAGAGGGTGCTCGGGAAAGAAGTGAGCTGGCTTAGTTTTTTAAATTCTTGTGGAAAAAGCTAACTGAACAAGTGGTTTTTAATAGTATGAGCGCTGCTTCAAAGAGATACACAAAACATGACTAAGAAAAGCAAGTTTGTTGTCAGTTGCTAAATAGAGCTCTGTACCACCCCTGGAAAATCAAAAAGAGATTGAAACCATTGAGCTGTGTGGCTGCCATCACTCTGTTGTTTTCTAATGGAGAGCCTCCAGATCCTTGGTATCTGTACCTCGTAGGAATTACAGCATGAATTTAAAAAGTAACCTTTGTCTAAAACTTAGACATAGCCCATAAATTCAGAGTGATTTAGATATGCTAAATTAAACTGTATAATTCTGCATTCAGTTCCTCTGTTTCCATGCAGAATTTTCCTCTCCCAAATTAAATCTGTTGATGACATTGCAAGCTAAAACCGTCCCTGATTGTGACTAGGTATTGCAACCCTTTTGGGCAACAGGAGAATTTGAGCAGACGGGAGAGTGGGAGAAATCAGGACAGAACTTCGTCTCTTACTCATTAATTCCTGGCTTTTATTCAAACCTCTATGACTATTTCAAAATATTGGACTTGTATCGTCATGCTCTCTGTGCCAGTTATTTTTACAGTCTGGGTCTTCCACTCATATTAGGGATAATCAGGCTCTTCAACAGCTGTGTGTATTAAAATTGAGGAAATAATAATCATATAAAAACAAATACAACAAGCCTGCCGAAACTGGGATTGAAAGCGAAGTTTTGCTTAATTACTAGGTGTGAAAACAGTGTGTTCCTCAGTTATGACCTTTCCTCCTTCTCGGTTTCAGAAATTAACTCTGAAATGTGGGTTTACGCACAAGGAGGGAGTAGGCTGAAGGGTCAATATGAATTTCAATGGAAATCCCAACAGAGTTTTAACTCTGTAGTCACTGTTGTGCCTTCTTAGTATGTGTAATTGAATATGTGTGCGTGTACGTGTGTGCTTAGTTTGCGTATAGATATGTATATATGTACAGTATATGGTACATATATGGTGTAAGTATAATATGCATTGTACATATGTATACTATATACAATATATATTACGTTTTTTTTATATATATTGCAATGACTGTAAAGGAATAAAGGCTTTTGTGTTATGGTCTTTCCAAAAGTTTGGAACTGTATCTAGTTCCTAAATTTATTAGGTAATGTAAATGTCTGTCAGTTTGCACATTTTCCAGCATTCTTTAGTTTTGTACATTTCTTCAATTGGATATCCACTTCAAATTTCCCAACCCACCAGTGCTACCATGAGACCTGACCGAAGCCCACTGAAGACCGGGGAACAGCAGGCAGCTTCTGTCTTGAGTGGCCTTTGACTCAGGCTCACGGTGCAGATATTAGGTCGCCTTTTCTTCTGGGCACCAGCGTATGTGTATGTGGAGAGCGTATATCTCAAAAAAAAATGCATATGTGCTGTATTTTCAGTCTGTTACGTTCTTTGGGCGCTTGCCTTGCTTTTAAGTGCATTGATTCCACCCCATGCTTACCTAATGCCATAACCAATTTGTCTTGCCCGCCCCACCTGCCTTTATTCTGTGTTAATTGGAAAGCCAGTTATACTGAGCGCATTGAATGTTTTATGTTTTGTTTTCTTGTAAGGTACAGTGGTCCCATCTGGCATCTCTCAAGAACAATGTTTCCCCTGTCTCGCGATCCCATTCCTTCAGTGACCCTTCTCCCAAATTTGCTCATCACCATCTTCGTTCCCAGGACCCATATCCACCTTCACGCAGTGAAGTGCTAAATCAGAGTTCTGACTCTAAGTCGGAGGTACCCGACCCCACCCAAAAGGCTTGGGCTAGATCAGACAGTGACGAGGTGCCTCCAAGGGTAAGGAGTAGAAAGACAGATGTGTGCTATTTTTTTTTATTATTAATTATTATTTTTTTTTAAGGATGTGATACCCTGGGCACTGGGAAGACTGTGCCCTTGTGCCAGCATTGGTAACAGTATTTTGGAAGGCAGATCATAATGTAGGTGTTCAGTCAAGGGGTTAATGGTAACCAACCTTAAGTACAATATTGAAGCTTCATATAAAATTGGCAATGATTTACAGAATGCAGCTATTTCAGAGAGACAATTTATTATGCAAAGTTAACAAATCATTACTATATTCAGAAAAGAATTAAAAATATCCCTGAGGTTATTGCTCAGAGTTAATTTTCTTCTTCATCTGGTATCAGCCCAAACTATGAATCATACACATATTTAAAATAGAGATGGAACTGAACAAAAAGGAAACATTCAATATCTTTCCTCCTCTCTCCCTCGCACCCCACCCCCCTCCCATCCACTGGGATTTGCTTCTTCTGAGTATATTCTTGCTCCCCCACCAGTCTTTGCCTTCTGCTGATCCATTCCTGGGCATTTGTTTGGTTCCCCTGAGCTTATTCTCCTAATTCTCATGCTGTTTCAGCAAATTGCTTTGTGCCTCCCCTGCTTCAGTCAAAATGCCATATTCTTTTTAAATGTCTCAGTAGTTGGAGGGTAGCAAGGTGTGTATGTGTTTGTGTGGTAACTATTCAACACTCCTTAATGTTAAGACTAAACTTTGAGTTCTCTTCAAAATCTGAACAGCATCCCAACTAAGGCTCTTGGTTTTGTGGGTGTTTGTTTATTGCTTTTGGTTGTTGATGCTAGCTTGGACTTAGAATAAGTGTTGTTAAAATCTTAATATATTCTGTAGCAGAAGAGATTTAATTTTCCTCTTCTCTCTCTCCTCTTCATGGTTTTAATACAGCCTTTTTTCTCCCAAGGTACCTGTGAGAACAACGTCCCGATCACCAGTCCTGTCCCGCCGTGATTCTCCCCTGCAGGGCAGTGGGCAGCAAAATAACCAAGCAGGTCAAAGAAACTCCACGAGGTTTGTAAGCCTACATGTCCTTGCCTTTCCTGCATTGGAAGAAAAAGGCTTATGGAAAGCCAGGCATTTTCAGAGAGCTTTTGGCATTGTCTGTTGGATATGAGAGGAAGATGAATTTGGATCCCTTTTCAGTGATGATTAATATTAATTCCCCTTGATGTATCACATGTGCCAACAAACAATGGCAAAATTTCTTCTTCCCTCTCCTGCTTTGAGTTTCCTGCCCTGTAGCTTTTGCAATAATTTCAAAATATCCTTAAGATTACTGAAAAAATGTGGCCATTCATGAACATCCTGCCTTTTGGTGCAACAGGTCATCTTGGGTGTATTTGTGGGAATTACTGGCAGCAGACGTGTTTGTAACATCTGAAGCAAACTGATCTCAGAGATCTCAGAAACTTTCTGGCCTCTCAGCCAGAACCAGACTTTAGGAGGGAGAGAAGCATCCATGAGCTGTGCCACAGAGCATCTCCGGTCAGGAGCGGGCTGGCTCCGAAGCTCAGCAGAGCACTGTGGACAGGCCACCCCTGAATTGTCTCACTGGATGGGGGTAAGGGTATTTTAGAGGGACAGGTAGTGCTGGCTTTTTTGGCTAGTGCTTGGGTGGCCACGGTACTTCTGAGCCAATTTCAAACCTGCTGCATGCAGGCTGAGAGAACTGTCCACTTTAGGTTTAGATATGTAAGAATAGCAGGTAGACAGTTCCAAATAAAAATAACAGCTTACACCCACCTAAAGTGTGGGGGTTTTTTTACCATCCTAAATAAGGTAATAGGTATTTCAAAGGGAGCCACTGCTTGGGTTGTGCAGCATCACTAATGCCCTCAGCTCAGCGTTAAGGGCTCTTTCAGATGAGTTATTAGCAAAACATTGAGGAAGAGTGATGTTTGAGTTTAGAAACGGGAATCTGAAACTGAAGCGTTGTGACAAAGACTTGTCTCCCTCCCCTGATACAGCAATATAGAGCCTCGTCTGCTGTGGGAAAGGGTGGAGAAGCTCGTACCAAGGCCGGGCAGTGGCAGTTCTTCGGGTTCAAGCAACTCCGGCTCACAGCCTGGCTCCCATCCCGGCTCTCAGAGTGGGTCTGGAGAACGGTTCCGAATGAGATGTAAGTCCTTCCTCCACCCTTTGTAACATCGTGTTTCTACATTTTTTGAGTTGCACAACATTCAGTAATGAAGGATGATAACCCTCACTGGGACGGACCTTTGAACATGCAGTATCAAATAGAATCATAGAATCTTC
>VWZL01000054.1:241166-361767 GCA_013396915.1 Stercorarius parasiticus | reverse complement strand
ACGGCCAAAACCACGACATATGTAACTTTCAAGGAGTGTAACTATGGCAAATTCACAGTCTGTATTTTACTCCGATAAACAGCAGCTAGTGAGTTATTCAGTCACTACTTTTCAGAACTGAGGTCTAGAAGTCTTTTGAGTGCTGTTCCATGGTCACTAAGCTAACTTCAAGCCAGGCTTACTACTGACATTTCCCTTGCCCTTCTTTAGGCATTTCAGAGCCTTTGCTTGTGCTTTACTAGCATTTGTACAAGTCCAGATACCCCATTTTAGGAAGTTAAATTAGGCCCCAAATGGTATTGTTTTCCATAGGGTTAGGTTTTAGATAATCGGCTTCCTGAGCCCTTTACCACACAATGGCATAAATGCCGGTGCAGCACAAGGCAGGAACACATGGTTGACAGCCAATGGGAGGACTGGACCCTGCAAAACAGACTTAGATCACTTTACATTTTCATTGGTAACGAAATCGGATAAAATTATTTCCCATCAGACTGTGAAGTGAAAACTCATTTTTCTAGATGTTTTGAAACTTATTGTTGAAGTACTTAAGTTGGAATACAGACAGAAAACTATATTTGCAGAGTACTGAAAAAAGTCAGTCTCCTATTTGCTTCTAGTATTGCCTGAGGACCATGATAGAAATATGCCAGTTTCAGGGCAGGAAGGGTGCAGATTCTATTATTTCAAGGTAGTTCCATTGTGCAATTTAAGATACAGGGAGAAAAAAAGTAGAGAAAAAAAAATTACACACCAGCCCACACATAGACTGAACATCATGGTTTTGTTCATCAGAACAGGAATACAAACAATACAGCATGTGAAAAAGTTACACTTCACAGAACAGATTTAAAGATCATCCTCAATTTGGCAACTCATTATGATGGTCACTTCTAACGCTGTATAGAGCAATTCTTCTTCCTTCAGTGTTGGTTACATGTGCTATATAAGCAACATTGTCAGGGATGCCAAGGGGGCACATGCTAGATATTCAAATATTAGAACTAAAAAAGAAACTTTAAAAGATGAAGCTGCAAATGTGCAGGGACATTAAAAATTGTAATGGATTGTCACATAAATGTGGAAATCGGTAATTATTCAATAACAATTCCATACTCATGGGAACGCAAGTCGTGACCAAAATGCTGCATCTCACAATTTCTTAAAAAGAGGAAGAGAGAAAGAGGATCTGAGCTGTGGGCACTTAATGTGGAGAGAAAAGTAAGAGGAACTACAAGAATCAGAATAAACTGCTGTACGTAAATGGTTTAGGGCAAGGAAACAAAACAATACCTTCTTTTGGCTAAACTACATCTCACTAATCTGAGTACTAAGTCTACCACAACACTAAAGATGCTGCCTAAAGCAGCACACAGCAGCAAAAGACTTGATTTACCAGTGTACTCACCTACTTTACACCAATTGTATTCCAGTACACCTTGATGAATTAATGGGTATGACTGCCTGACTTCCTTTTTCCACTAGGGTAATTTTATTTGCTACAATGATGCAACAGTACCATTAAAACAGAAATAAGATTCATTATGTATAAGCATTTAGGCTTACGACTACCCTCCTTTCTAAAATCAATGGCAAAATTCATCCACATTCTTCTGTCAAATACTGTTTCACTCAAACTCAGAATTCAATTTTAAAACCTTTTAAGTCTGTATTTTCTGATTTTTTTCTTTGTTAATCAATCATTTACACACCAGTGCTATGCCTTTATTATACGATTATTTCACCTCCACTGAACAGCAAAGAAAAGTTCCACTTTAGCTGCAAAGAATAATTGTTGGCATTTATTATCCAAAACTTTTAATAGATAGTTTAGATTTCATTTTTATTAAAATCAAACCTATCATGAGTTAGCACACCAAATACTACATATTACCAATTTAACACTTTAAAGTTGAATCTTGAAGTGACTAAAATACACACACATGCACCAGTAGACAAGCATGTTTATCACCTGCATGTTGGACAGGCCACGAGCCTTCTAAAGTGCAAACAGAGTTGCATTCAGTAGTATAAGGGTTTTTTTTTTTTAAAAAATCCTATTGAGTAAACAGTGCCATGCTACGTATACACACATGCACAAGCACAATTGACAACAGAAACCTTTTTTTTTATTACCTTTTTTTACTTCTAAATTACTTAGAACTTTTCTTATTGTCTTTAAAGGCAGAAATGAAATAATTACATTGGTTATTATGATATTCGGACTGAGAAACCAAAAGGAATAAAAAGCCTCCCTTAAGTGCAACAAATACAGGGTTAAGCTTACGTTGATTCCCTTTCTGTGTCTCTCCTCCCATTCTTTGCAAAGAGCGTTACTCTGGTGCAATTAAAAGCTAATAAATTAAGTCAGTGAATTTTATAAAAGTGTCTTCTTCCCAGGAAAAAAAATAGATTTATCTGAATTCTAGAAAGTAAAAGGTAAAACAGGATTAATTGGGAGGAAAATGGACTGAGATTCTGGAATATCAATAAGATTTTTAAGAATCTTAGATCTAAGAATTCTTTAGATTTAGCAGGGTAAACGGTGTTTTAATGAGCTAACACCTTGAATAAGGACCACAACGAGGCAGGAATGGAACAGAAGTGGAGACGATGAAAACCTACAGGGAACTAACAGTTATCTAGAACTTCTACGGAACAAAAATCGTTTCCCTGAGGAAGGGAAACTTGCAAAACTACGTAACTTTTAATCTTATTTTTAATGTTTAAAATCAGACTGTCTCAGCCACTTCTAACAAGAAGAGGCCTAATACAATGGAAGTACAATATTAGCTTAAGACAAAAAACTTTGCCAGTTAAATGCTTGGCTCATAACTAGGCTATATTTATTCTTTTTACATACAAGAAGTCAAGTATATAGGAAAAAGATGACCTTTCCAAGTAACTAAGATAGTACACTTTAATTGCAGAGACGTATACAAAATTACAGCCATGGGTTTGAAAATTACTATGTGTAATTTAATTGATAAAGACTAGCATTTACTGCTTTAAAATACAAAAGATACACAAGCAATAAAATGTACTTCTATAAATAGAACTAGCATAATACTGCAGCAAAATGAATGTACAAACTAGCACACCACACAACTGGAGAGGGACTCTGCTCAACTTGGACAATGGTAGAGACAGAAAAGGACTTTTACCTCCCTTTTCCACAGCCGTGTAAAAGGTCAATGTTGTTACAAGCACTAGACTAGCCAAGGGGGATAAGCTAAAAAGGAACTGCAATCACACTTTTAGCTCTACCGATTTTCTGAGACAAGAGCAAAGTCTATGAAGCTATTTTCCAAACTATTTCTGTGAATACTACTGCATTAGATGCTCCTGGTCTTTTCACAGTGTACGAGAACACAGAGATGTGTTCACAGAGATGTCAACAGAGATGAGCACCAGTTTGTGCAATATATTTCACCCATTTCAGCAAACACAAGAAACTCAGCTCCCATTCAAAGTACAAGACTGTACTAGAAGAACTGTAAAACTTTTAAAACCGATTTATTAAGAACATTCCTACAGCCACAGAAGAAATAAATCTACCAGGGCATGTGCAAAAACATGGCACAGTTACATTATTAAGTACCAGTAAATTCTCTTTCTTCTTTCCTATCATCTTGGAAATACATTTAAAATTTCTTTCTATTTGTCTGGTACTTGAAGGGCTGAAAATATAAATATTTGTTTTAAAGATGATGCATATTAATGGACATTTAACTTAAACCAACAAACACGAGAATAATAGGCTAGCTTTGATTTAAAGCAATACGATAAATAATCACCAGGACTGAGAATAAGGGCCGTGTATTTTCGTAGTAGTGGGACTAAAACTTGAAGAGAAAAACACTGTGTTGCAATTTATAGGCACTTCAGAGTACAGTCAGGCTTACTTTTAATTCACACGTTAAAATCCCAATTTACTCAGAAAAAGTCTCTTGGCAAACCAAACATCAAACAAAAACACAGGAGAAAGAGCAGAATTTCCTTTTTTCACATATGAATTGTGAATGGACTCTGTGATTTAAGGATGTCTTGCTTGCATGATGCTTTCACAGGTTAATATGAAATCTATGGTGCTTAGAATACTCATGCCTCCTATATACGAAAGCATCACAGTAATACTATAGATTTAGTTTTGCCTCATTTTTTTATATCCTTTTATCATCCATACAGAGTGTAATTGCTGTTGCATAGAAATTCCGACTTATTTCTGTTTTGTCCACTCTCACAAGTTTTCAGGAATAGTCAGAAGGTATAAACAAGGTCACTTTGTGTTCATGTATCTGTCACATCTCAGTAAAAAGCTGACAAAGGTTTTCCTTCAGACCTTTCTTAAGCACTTGAACACATGGCTGGGTTTAGTGTTTTAAGCTCCCTACAAAGTTTTGCTTACTATGTGAGTTAATTCAGTATATTGAACTCATCAAATACATAAGTAAAGCATCACCTGTATGAAGAGGAAGTCAATAGCATATTCAATTAAAAACAGTATTTCTGAGAATCTCATTAATTCTAATTTACTTTGCAAATTATAAATCTGTCTAATTAATTCTAATTTACTCTGCAAATTATACCATTAGTCAATATACACTAGTTTTGTGCCTTCTGTCTTTGGTGGCTAAATACGGACATTGCCATTCCTCACTTGCCCATAGATACTGCAAACAGGAAAAAAGTACTTCCAGTGACATAGTCGAGATATGGAAACTAAAGCATTTCATATACATTGATTTTGTTGTCATTTAAATGTTATTTCTATTTTAAATTTATATTCCTCTTCTATATTTTGAGATCACTTTCCCCAGCATTTCCTAGAAATTTATGATAAATAGTTTCAGCTAACGATTTCAGAATAGAAATGAAAAATGTTATAGATTGTAAAAATTTCAATTAATTTTGAAATACAACATTTTAACTACAATTTGCTGGAATTCTAACACATTCTTTTCCTGTAATAAATTCTTCTTTTTATTTTTTTATTATCATTGCCTTAAAAAAATGCAAAAAACAACACCCTGCTTTTGTCTAGCTCTACTTTGGAAATCAAACATCTTGGTGCATTGCTGTCAGTGATAAATAGTTACTGGCTTACTCTAAACATATGGTGAATTTAGTACAACAGAAAAAGCAGAACTGTGAAAACAAGTGACGATTCTGACAACAATGAAAAAGTGCTATTCTTTTGATTCTTTGTGATCAAAGCAAGACCTCTTAGTTTCTTCAGGTTTTAAGTAAAAACATCCTAGTAATTGTTTGTTTTGGAATTCAAAGGAATTCCAAAAATTCAAAATACAAACCAGGAAATAAAATCTTTTATTTCCTCTCTCCATTTATGCAATACAATTTACTATTCACCATCACAAATGGAAAAAAAAAACCAAACACCATGGCACTGACCCAAATCTGGTTTTTTTTAAGGAAAAGAATAAGACAACTCGTGGGACTTGGTGGCATACCTAATGTTTGCAACTGAAATATTGCTAGGAATTTTATTTTTTTTTTTAAGGTGAACTAAATATTTTCTATTCTGAAACTGACCCAAATCTGTTTTTTTTTAAGGAAAAGAATAAGACAACTCGTGGGACTTGGTGGCATACCTAATGTTTGCAACTGAAATATTGCTAGGAATTTAATTTTTTTTTTTAAGATGAACTATTGGAGATGATCTATGTCACAAGCTGACAAGACTGAGTTAAGGAATGATTCTTTTCTATTTTATCAAGGTATATATATACCTTGAGCGCAGTCTTGTGTAATACCAAGCATCCTCAATATCTAGTCTGAGGAATCCTACCATTGAAAGCAATAGCAGCAGAAAGCACTTCTTGACTGCCTGAAGTGCTTCACATTTCACAATAACCGAACCCCAAAAAAATCTGCCCTGGTGAGATGTGAGTTTCAAGCAAACTGAATATCCAACATGGCAACACAGTACTGCATAGCAAATTCTGTATTAAATTATTATTAAATTAATTATAAGTTAAAAGACCAAAGCAAACAAATATTGCTGGAATGCTATCAAACCAAACACAGTATACTGCACCACAAATGGAAATCACAACCTTTAGAAAACTGTATTTTCAAAAAACAGAATGGAAATAATTTTCAGACAATAATTTTTGCTTTTTTTGGATATTCACAAATATTCTAAGCAGCTTTGTAAACTTTACACAATGTTTTCTCTCACCTTACTAATAAATCCTTGTAAAGCAGACAGTGAAAAAGTCAAACCCAATCATTACCAAAGTGCGAAAATGAACCCATATAGTTTTGAGTATTTCTAGTTTAGATTGCAGAGGACTTCTGTCAAAATGACTATTTTCTCCAATGACAGAAGATTATGATACCCAGGTGTGTGAAATCTCTCAAGAGCCAAGAAAAATGCAGGTTCAAGCAACAACAGAAAAATGGCCCCAAAGGTCTCACTGTCCTACCCACCCCCGAAAAATAACAAAAAAACCCTCTGAATACTCTATTATATGCAAATAACATGGGAGAAAGCAGCTTTCCCACCCTTGGGTAATGTACATTTGTATTCACAGCCCTAAAGATGGAAAATGTCCATTCATATTGATATAGTTTCTACAAAAGACTTTCTGTAAGTATAGCAAAATGAAGATAAGCTGTTGCAAAGAACATGGGATCTGTGCTTTGTTTTCTTTCTCTTAGGCTGCACTTTGTCACTGACTTCTGGAATCAAAGGAAATATTAGCAACTTGTAGAAGGGCATGTACAAAGTAAGCCAGTCTAAGAGCCAAGAACTGGGTCATCTGCTGTCAGCTGTGAAAAGTGCTACAGAAAGGAAGGTAAAAAAGACACCGGTAAGGTATTTCCCTGGGTTTAGAGCAGCTGACAAATTTGCTACATGGAGAAAACCCCTTACTGGATTCTCATCGAAAGCAACATATAATCTCATTGAACTCTGTGCAGAAGATGCCAGATTAGGACTCGATTTAAAAATTAAGATCAATATTTGCAAGATATTTGTTTTCTATTTTGTTAACTCTCTTCAGCTGTTTCTTCTGTATGATTCTATCAGTAAGATTTGTGAGATACAAGAATAGTTTTGAGGTAAATTGCCCCAAATCACATACCTTAAGGGCTGGCCTGAAAAGGATTTTCAGTCTTTCAGTATTCTTCTCCATTTCACATCTTCCCTCCTACTAGGGACGGGCTTAAAATGTATTGAACCTTAAACTAAAAGACACCCTGGGATGTTTCCAAACGCTTGGTCTCAATCAGACAGAATATAAAGCTTGAAACAAGAGCGGGTCAGCACTACTCTGACAAAATGTTTTAGTGAAAAACCCTGTCTCAATGAAATTGAAAACTGCCCTCACAACATCTTGATTCTTCAAATGCCCACTATTATTAAAAGCAGGTCTTCCAAGGAAAGCCTGTCCTAATTCAAAGCAACTAGATTTTACCCCAGACTACAAATACCCAGTAGAGGCATTGCAAAGGTATACTGGCCAAGGCTGAGGATGAGAGAAGTTTATAGTTCCCTGGAACAAGGGAATGTGAATTCCCCAAGTGACTGAAAACATCACTGATTTTTCTTAATGTCTTTTTGATCTTCCTAAATATTTTTTTGCATTAAAAAAAAAAGCATTACTGTGCTCTATTTAAAAAAAAATAAAGTGACACATCAGTATTCCAGTAAGCCAACAGTAAATAAATTTCTTGCATTTTTATTCATGCACCGTCTTTCAGGGGGAAGGGTGAAGAAAGGGTAAACCATGAATTTGTGCACTAACCCTTTGTGGTTTTTATATAAACTACATATAGGCAATAGGTAATATATAACCAAAGATACACAGTTAGCAACACTTTCAACAATCCACAAGATAGAGTTAAGCAACCGACCTGGTATATGAATGACTCAAGCCTTTCTATTTGTTTTGTGTCATGGAGTAGAATTTGAAAAAAATCATTTAAAAAAATCATTTTACCTTTTTTGGGGGTGTAATTCTGTGCTAGCAATGGAGAACGTGTGCAATAGCTTTGATGTCCTAACGCATTCAGTTCATTTTGAACACTTCACTGCTGAAATGAAAACTGCAATTTTTTGTTTGCGCTCTATCAGTTTAAAGCATCTGTTAAGCACTTTCAAATTAATTACACTGTATATTGATTTTTTCAGGCATAATTATTAACCCTTGAGAAGTCTTCTAATAATCAATTTATACTTAATTAAGCTCTCTCTGACATGTCCTCTAGTATTTCAGCAGACACACTTTTTAAAAGCTACTTCCAACGTGTATGGATATCTCAATCTACTGTTGCTAGATATCCACACACATTTTTTTCCTCATTTTATCACATGCATTTATAGCTCCCCTTCACCAACTGATTGGGTCATTTGAGCAACCTGATCGGCAGGTTCAAGGGACATTATATAAATTCTACTGCCTAGCAATGAGCTAGAAAACAAGCAGTTATCAGATCCAGTACAACAGCCCTCGGATTAGCCAGTGCTTTTGCATGGCCCCTAGCACAAGAACAGCTAATGTTGAGGTGGTTATTCTCACCATGAGTCATAATATGTGACTTTGTGTGCGCTCACTTTTATTTTAAAACAAAATTTCTTTGGTTTTAATGACAAAATCCAGGGATTACAGTAAATACAAGTCTGCTATCCTTAATCTTTTAAGTCAACTATTATGTTATTCAGAAAACACTTTCAATGGAATTCAAACCAACCTTTAAATACAGTGAGCACTGGTTGTAAACAAATCTGCTAGCTTCTTTGCTTGAGTCTGGCTATTGTTAAGAATAAATAGAAAATGCAATTTTCCGCTGTACAAGACAAGGCATGGACTCCCATGAGAAAATGTGGGAAAAGACAATGGCACCTTTTCTCAGTATGCTTGACATAGTTTGGCTTTTTCACTTTTACATGAAGTAGTATTATTTTATCATTAAGTATTGTCTATAGTTAAAACTGACTCTCAATTTTTCGAGAAACAAAATGGCTTTTAGTGCTGTTTATTGTTACTGATTCTTAAAACTCTCACAGTACATTCCACTGCAACACAGACTGAGATTTCTCAAAGGCTGGGAGGGTGCTATTTCACTAAGCTTCATGGTCCAGACTGGGAGATGCTGATGCAACAGTCTGTGTACAAGCAGTATCTTTTGCTAACTAAAGTTCATTGCATGCTCTTTGTCCTGCAGCAGAATAATGAAGACCAGAATAAGGAATAAAACCACGACGTTGACACAAGATGTAGTAGGCAAACTCTTCATAGGCTATGTAACACTGCTGTCAATTCTTACGATTTGTTACTTTTTGTATTCCAGATAGATGCTTAACAAGATGATCATGGTTCGAGGCTTTCCACCTTGTGTTAGCTTAATCAAAGAGATTGTACTTCATCCAAGTACTACATTGTATAATATATAGTGTATATAAATTATGTAAAAATATAATAGCTTATATTAGTGGAACTATCCACTGATAAATAACAAATTAGCTTGAAATTACATGCATGAGAAGAAGAGTGTTTCCTTACGATAAACACCAAGAAGAATCTGTTCAACTGAGGATGAAATGCGGCAGTGATGTGAGGGAGTCCAATTTTATCTGTGACCAGGTAATGTCACCTCCCTCTCCATGCTGAACTAAAAAAATCTCCAAAGTGGCTACATTTTCTTCCATGATGTCCTTGGCTCTACTGTGTGCATCATACCAGAAGACTGCAGGGTGGCAGAGAGCACTGGATGCAACTAAAGTCTCTGTACCACTAAAAGAAAAGGCTGCAGCAAAAGCAGAAGAGTGGAGACACTATTGACCGAACACTTTCAATGATCGTGTGTCCTCAGCACCCTGCACAGGAGCTGCCGTCGATTACTAGAGCCTGAAGGCTGGAACAGCACTGTGACCTGACTACTAATTTCCTGAGTCTCATGCATCCCACTTGCATTCTGTAGGAGGGAAGGCAAGTTCTGCTTGCATGCATTTTCCCCCCAACATACTCCATATTTCAGAAATGCAAAGACTTCCACTGGTAGACCAGGAAACATTGCAAGCTTCTGTCACTCACATATGAAGCTTCTATTACTCACACATTAAGGTACAGATAACGCAAAGTATTTTGCATTCAGAGAGGATGGGATCTACACTGATATGGTTCTTTTGCTCTGTATGAGTGTGTACAGTATTTTCTACTTTTACGTACTTTTAGCAGGGCCTGTTGCGATAGGACAAGGGGTAATGGTTTTAAACCAAAAGAGGGCAGATTCAGACTAGATAAAGGACGAAAATTTCTACAATGAGGGTGGTGAGACACTGGAACAGGTTGCCCAGAGAGGCTGTAGATGCCCCATCCGTGGAAACATTCAAGGTCAGGTTGGATGGGGCTCTGAGCAACCTGATCTAGTTGAAGATGTCCCTGCTCACTGCAGGGGGTGAGACTACGCGATCTTTAAAGGTCCCTTCAACCCAAACTATTCTATGATTCTATTCTATGAAATGAAGAGGACACCTCATCACCTTCCCCTTCAAGAGTTACCTGGTATTTTATCATTAGTAGTTTTGATATTTGAAAATGTAGGCTACTTAAAAAAACCTGGCATTTATGAAAAGGTTACAAAAGCCTTGTCAAATGATGAGAACTTTGATGAAATAATTGTCATAGTGTTTTGTAAGAACAACATCAGAAATGATCAGATCATGAGAATCACTAAAACAGATGTAACTAAATGCACTTGATAGTTATTACTATGCTTGTGCTTATTATTAATCAGTCTATGGAGTTCCCATTTTCAGCACTAGGAGTTAGTATAAGAGAGAAAAAAATGAAAGCACAGTTTATTAACAGCAGTGAATTAAATCAGCCACAGCCCTATCCCATTAGAAGCAGAGACATGTAGGACACCACTTTAATGAGTAACAACAATAGATGCCCTTAGTGAAGGCCTCAGTGCTCTGAAGAAAAGCACACTGCACTGCAGTTGTATCAGCATGCTAGTTTCTCATCGTGTGTTACTGGGGAGACCAAAGAAACTGTTATTGAAGAAAAGGAAGAATTTCACCTACAAGCAGAGCTCAAGTTCCTTGACAAACCCTCTCACAAGTGTCTTTTTTCCTTTCTGAGAAATTTCCCAAGGGCTAAACAAGCCCTGTGTTGTCAAAAGTTGTCCCTCGCTGCCGACTGGCAATGAGGAACGTCAGGGCTGCACAGCCCCAAACCCAAGAGCTGCTAATGCCCACAGAAGCTTCCTGGCCCAGGCTGCTTGTTACACTCCCTTCACATGGCACATGGCACTCTAAATTGACCAGCAGCACAGCTGGGAGACTCCTGGTGACACTCCTGTTGCCATTGACTTCAAATATCTCTTACCTTCTATTGCTGACCTGACAACTCCATCCAAATGCAGTGTCATTGTACTTGGCATTGCAGTTGAACACACAAACAAAAAAAGGGATTTTGCCAAATTAATGTGTTGTCTTTTTGCACATAATAGTGGCAAACAGAGCATCCCATGGAATCTCTACAGAGCCTGATCAACGATTTTAAAATTCTAATATTGATGTCAATATCCAACCCTAAGGATACCATTTTAAGAGCTGAAGTAGCCACAGTATCTAAGTCACTTGTATAACCCAAGTAACACTTCACGTTTTCAAGAGTCAAACTCCAAATTCATTGTAGAGTCCTATATGTTCAATTATTGATCTAATTTTATTAAGAGAAATAAAATAACCAAAATAGATAGCATGCATTTAATTTCATTTGTCAGACTGGGATCACAGTTCAAAAAATAAAATTATTTATAATGGCTTTCCAATTATATGTCTGTCTTCATATTTTAATTCTCAAGCCACACTGAAATTTTGTGGCAGGTATCTACTGATTAGTGTTGTCCTGAAAAACTGTATGTGCTACAAACCTTTGGGAAAAGTTATATTCGCAAAAACTTACTCACGGTCTCTCTCTTCGTAGAGAACTTCTCCACACTAGTCTCCAGAACGAACTTGTTTGCAGGTTGAGATTTATCTCACAAATAGCAGCTTCCCCTGAACCTGTGAGGAAAAAATTCAGATATATGGATGTTCTTACCAAAATTTATCTTAGAATTATTTCCTTGGAAAACTTAGTTTTGCCCATATGAAATTCTATACCAAGACCCACCCTCCCTGTACTGCAATATTTATTTTAAAAACAACAACAACAAAAACCCCACAACAAACTGGTAAAATGCAAGAGTAGCGCCTTTTATTTCATTTTAATCTGAAATGTATTCTAATTGAAGGTGTCTATAAAATTTAATTTGCAAACCATATCTTATATCTACAAATTTTAAAGCAGTCTAAAGAATTTTACAACAGATATAGAATTTTCTATTAAACTGCATGAGTTTTTAAAGTTTTATAGATTCTATTCACACTCTAGAGAAGACTATTACAAAAATCTTAAAGGGTTTTTACATAAAAAGTGAGATTGTAGAAATTAAATTTCAGTATGCTTTTCATTCTTCAAAGACTTCCTCTTGCATATCATTTGAACACATGCTAGTCCCTTCCAACATAAATTCTGATCCCACAGAAAAAAATAAAAATCTAAGGCAAACACTATGTAGCACAGTTTTATTTATTTTATTATTTATTTTTTAGCTACAATGAAGGTCAGATGGGGTAAATGCTGGCTATATGGTTATCAAGTAGCTGAATTGCTGTTACAATGGGAAAGAGTTTGTTACTACAAAATCATAGTCAATGGAACTAAGCTTATAACCGAGATGACTTATGCTGTTATAATAGCTGAAATGAAAGAAAATTACTGTAGCACATTTGCAACACAAAAGCACACTTTTAAGTGAACAAAACATTGATGATGACATTTTTCAGACAGTAATTTAGTGGGCTCTTTTGCTGCAGCTATGTTACTGACAATCATTTTTTAAAATAAGGTAGTATTTGGGGAATAAACACACAGCTATACTTTCCACACTAAGCAGAAGGAACAAAAACAAATACAGTGCAACTTCCAGAAAATCTGCACCAGGGTCATGTAAGCACATGTCACTATCACTATAACTTTTTTTTCCTTTTTGACTGGAGCAGCATTAATCCATGCTAAGGCACTGAAGATTATCACACAATTTTGCTGACCACTGCTATTGATTCTAATGTGCAAGTATCTACTTTAAAAATATTCAATCAGTGTATGTAAGTTCTTTTTCTGCAACCTAATTCTATTGAGAAAATAAGGTTGCACTATATCTGTTCTAATCCTAGTCATTTGAACACACATCTGTCCTGCATGATATTTGTAGTGTAACAGCTGGCCATACAGTTACTTTTTTGAAAGTCCAACAGAAATGAAAGCATTTACTCTCCAAAATGCACCTTCTGAGTACTGTAAAATCCTGTGAAGAACAAATATTCCTGAAGAAAATCATAGTACAAATTCCACAAGGAGGAAAATGAATGTACTTCTACTTAAAAAAACAAACACCACAGTAAACATCCCCACCCTCCCCAAACTCAGTGAGTTTAGTACAGCTGGAGAGAACATGCATGTTACTTGTTTTTTCAGTTAAAAGAACAGTCCACTGCAAGACAGTCTATTGAAGTAAAAAAATAAATGCAGACTTCTATTTTATTTTAAGCTGACATGTTTGTCAGACTTGAGACACATACATTGTGTGTATGCACCATGTATATACACCGACATATACAAACTGAGATATAACACATTTAAACATCTATATGTATGCGTGCATGTTAATATATATAGTTAGACATATGTATTAGGGGAAGTTCTAAGGGTGACTCCAGAATGTTGTATCTGTAGGTGTTTAAACAAATACTGTCAAGCCTGATGAGTACTAGAATTAACCCAATAAAACTATTTTCTGTATTGTAGGAAATAGCTGCTGGATAACAATAACAGAATTTTAAAACGAAAGAACTTTCATCCTATATTTAAAATATTACCAAAATTTTATTTTGCAGCTCCCAACAAACCTTTGTTTCAGTGTTCTTCTCTTCTGCAGTCATTGCCCCCACCTTCACCTAACTTAATCTTTTTTCTCTTTCCATCCAGAAAAGGCACTGCTCCTTTATTTCTTCTCAAGATATTGCAAATTTTCCATTATATTTATTAAGTAATTAGGCTAGCTGGTGCTGTACTAAACCAGTTGATTGGATGAACAGAACTAATACTTCTGAGAATAGAACTTTTTTTTTTTTAAAATTCAATTTCTGTTTGATTGCAGATTAAAATCAATTGTGGAGTTGTTGGCTTCCACAGGAAAGAGGAGTGATGAAAAAGGACATCATCTTTTTGAAATTCATAGACGGAAGCAGAGGTTTCCTCAGTGTAACCACAGAGAAAAGAAAACCTAAATCTCTGTAAGACCATCTATCATCATTTAGGCAGCCGAAACAGATGGCAAGTATCCTAGCATTTTTTAATTGTGGGCGAGTGGTAGTTGTACTTCAAGCTTTTTGAAGCTAGTAGAAGAATCTAGAAAATTAGCCTGTTTGAAAATCTAATCTTGCATCTGTTGGCTGCAGGAACTTTGGCCATTAGAAGTACATAAAATGTGGCCAAATATGATGGACTGTGGGATGTGGCCATTCTGCAATGCAGTTCAGCCATGCCCTGACAAGATAACTTCCTCTCATCCCGAAAGATCTCTTCACCTTCGAAGATGGTATCAGGATTTTATAACCAAATACCAACAAAGCAAACAAAAAACTGGGGCTTAGGAAAGGGTATCTCTTGGTCACTCATCTAAAGAAGTTATTTAGTAGGAATCAGCAAGATCCAGAGAAGATATGTCTTAGCTTGTTGGGTCTTTCTAGAATGGAACAGGTGCATCTATTAACTTCATTCAAGGGAATAAGAAATGAAGGATAAGGGAAAAGATACATTACATAGGAAACTTTGTACAACTATCAGAAAGAGCAATATCCACAAATTTAAAAGTTAACTGTAACTAGCAAACCTAAAGTGCATTTTCTTTCACAACAAACAGGATGAAGAAGGCTTGAAAATGCCATTTCTCACTTTTTTTTGCACTAAAATTATTTGGAAAGAACAGCAACTTCTAAGCCTGTGAACCTGAATATGCTTGACGATACAGGTATCCTGCATACCTGAATAATACAGAAGGAGATTTTATCTTGCATATTTCAAGATTAGCCACAGGTCAATTAATGAGTCTGCTGATCTTCAACAGACACTGTCCAACCAATACTAAAAAAAACCCTCCAATAACAGTATGTGGGAGATATAGTTTTAATACTGTTCATCAAGTAATTTGTCACTAGAGGTCTAAGTCCATTCTAAAATTATTTTCTGTCTTTTATGCTTTTTTCCTCTTACCTACATTATGCTCCCCAGAATAGCTAAGACCCTCTCTTTGATTTGAACCTCAGTCATTCATTTACAGTTCATAAGCTACTTTCCCTATTTCACTGAGATGTTGTAAAACGTAAGGTGAAGTTTGCAAAAGCACTTGGATGGGAAATCTCGGTGCTTAACATTCCTTCAAGAAACAAAGACCAACAGTCAGCATATGCTATCTAAAATTACCATGAATTACAAATTTAATAATAAGTTACCATGTAGCAACACATTCATTTTTGTTTAGAATAAAATCTTTTCAGAAGGAACCAGAATTATACTGAGGTGCATACAACCACATCATTGGAGAATAACAAATCTCCCGCTCACTACATACAAGGGCATTTGTCACTTCATTACCATGTTATTCTCAGATAATTATCACTGCAGAAACAGCATACAACCCAATAGATGTTCATTTGGTTTTGCCTGTATTGTCAATAGTAGGAAAAATACATCACAAATTGTCTAAACATTCTGCCAGAGAGCATCGGCAGATGTTTAGAGGAGGTTTAAAATGACAGGAGCTCTTTCCAAAGAGAAACGGCAAAGCTCAGTTTTTAATTATTTTATGTAGCAAGCTGTTAAGATTGTTACAGGGGGAGTAGGGCATAAATAAAACCTTAAATTTTTAAGCCAACATAGTGTTGGCTATATATCTATAGAAAAAAAAAATCTGGCATTTGAGACTAATGCTAATTGAAAAATGCAAAGAGAAGAAATAAACAAAATACTAAGAACAAAAATCTACCTACTTTTGGGCTAGGGTCTCACATATTGCAAAAATTAAGAGTATCCAAAAATCCATGGCTGCCGACATAAATCTGCTCAGCTTAAAACATGAAATGAGTCAGCAATTTCAAGCTAACGTATTTATCTAGTATCCCCACCACAACTGGCACTAATTAACCTTGCAAAGAAGCGGAAGATATTAATTCAAGTGCAGTGCCATGCTAAAACAATTCTGGTGCTTCTCCGTTAGCATAGTTACAACCTTAATTGCCTCTGTAAGCCCTAATTGGGTGTACAGACTGAATATTCAGGGAGAAACACCAACTTCCCTGTCCATTCAGAAACACTACTCTTAGCAAGACTTCGAAGCCGATTAATAGATAGATTTGTTCTACTCAGGATGAATATGCTTTCTCAATATTGGGAAGCTTTTTTCCTCTACGAACATTATCTAACAACATTTAGAAGCACTCACTCCAGCTCGGAGGTTTCTCATGTCTCTCAAATGAATAACCGGCCATTGGCTTGTGGTATCTTTTTATAAGTAGTGTATTCATTTGGGAGGGGATGGGGGTGAAAGGGATAGACTTTCTAATATAACTTTTGTCCTGGAAGGGAGTAGCTGAAAAGCAAAAATCCCACCATTCTCAGAACTGATTCCTCACTCTTTCCTTTTGAAGGCACAAGTTTTGCTGCATCTGCAACAACTTCCACTCTGATAAAAGCTAATCTCCAGACTCTTGTCCACACTTTGAAGAGGTAACACGGTCCCTGTTTCTCCTCTACTGCTTACGTTAAAGCCAAATGCAAATTTTATGTTGTGCCCCAAAATGCTGAGTCTCATAAAAGCAGCACCTGAGGTCACAGATTTGTGACGTGACACCTCCAGCTCAGCCCTGTGCCCCAGTGAACCTGTACACAGCCTTGTTGGACTGGCACTTGTTGCTGTGAAGCTCTCTACTCCACACATCCTCTACTAGAACTGTCATCAACTGAAAATTTTAACACGCATTTTTAAAATCTTGTACGCAAAACTGTTTTTGAGAAGCCCAATTAATATCTACCATTAAACACAGCAGCATAAATTGAGAAGCTTTTACCATTCTGGTCGTCCATGCCCAGGTTTTGGTAGCGGGGGGCTGCAGAGGCCTCTGTGAGGCGAGGGGGGCTGCCCCGTGCCGGACACAGCCGGTTCCACCAGGGCCCCGCCTCAGGGCACAGCCAGGCCCGGCAGCGAGGCTGGTGGTCTGGGGGAAAGGTGGGGTAGCGTTTGTCTTTTTTTCTCACCATCCATTTTTAATTGGCAATAAATTACATCAAGTTTCTGCAAGTTGAGACTGCCTTGCCCATGACAGTTATTGGTAAGTGACCTCCCTGTCTTTACCTCAGCTCGTGAGCTGTTTCATCTTATCTTCTCCCCTGCCCTGCTGAGGAGGGGGAGCAAGAGAGCGGATGAATGGGTGTCCACAAGCCAGCCACAGACAACCCTCCACAGAAAGACAGCAAAACTATTTAAATAAAAAGAATACTGTGCTGTTTCATGGCATCTTCTGGAACAACAAAAATTCCCATTTCATCTGCTATTTTTCAGTCAAGCAGTTACACATGGCTGTTCTCAGCTACCCTCACTTCTCCTCCACAGCCTAATGAGGATGCTGCTGCCACAAAAGCCTTCAGGCTAAACAACGGGAGAGAGATTTTTCTCATTCCTACTTTGCTGGTTTTTCTCTTTCCTCCCTTTTTATTTTTCTTTCCAATTTTTGGAAAGACAATTTTACCACGTATCTTCTGATTGTTCCTTTTGTTCAATCCATTTCATTCATACCTTCTAAACCCAACTTTTACAGGAATAAAAAACCTAAAACCAAAATTCATCAACCTGAACTAACTTAGAAGTTAGCCTTGTTTGAGCAGGATATTAGACTAGCTAACCTCCACAGGTCTCTTCTCAACCTGAATTATTCTCTGATTCTATGATATATACACACACACACACATACTTATGCATATAGAGAGCTTATTTTTGACTAGAGCATGTATTCCACCTCACACTGCGAAATAAATATAGGTTCATGGCATCTCAATTTCTGCTGGCCCAGAGAATGACCTTGAATTTTTAACATTAGGCTCTGTTGCCCACTCCCAAACAAGACACTCTTATTCAGGAGGATTATCAGAATCAGTAATGGCCTTTGCTCCTGCATGGATTTATAGTATTTGCAAGTATAACTTGTGCAGCATTGAGAGAGACAGAGTAAACACGGCAATAACAAAGGACCAATACCAATGAGTTCAGGTTATCAATGTCAAGCTTCAAAAGAGAAATTTCAGCACTGAAAAGATGAAAATCCGAACAACTGGGACTGAGCAGAGTTTCTCATTAGAATAGGAAAAAGTTCAAAGATGTGAAAACTTAGTTATAATGGATATGCTCTTTGCTATTTGTTTTCATGTAGCAAGTTTCTTATGACAGTGGAAAACTAATTGCTTACTAGCATAAATAAGCACTGTGTAGCATGTTCGAGTATTCACTAAGATTTACACAAAAGCTAGAAAGAAAAAATACTGTGCTTTCAGGACATAGCGTGATGGTTAGAGTTTGTCATAATTATAAAAGCTTCTAACCTTACTGTCACTTGATGTCTTGCTTGAAGTAGCTTTGGAGTCAAATTCAGTGGAAACCAGTAAGATTAATTCTAGTATGCACAGTTCATTACCTCTCTCAGAAAACACCATCAACAGAGTTTAATAACTTGCTTCTAACTGTTTGTGATGTCTCCAATAATAATTATTGATTATGTCAAAAAAATTAAGTTTTATATAAGATTACCGCAGAACACATACAGTAACTAAGTGCCAGCTGATACTTTGCCAATTTGATTTATTAAGAGTTATGTATACACAAATGGCAGCTAATGTGCTGGCTGCCTTCCTGCTATGCCTATTCTATCCCAGTCCCTGCCCTTCAATGCTAATCAGTGAGCAGAGCATAACAATGAGATAATTACACATTGCTGCTATTCGTGCCGTGAGACTTTGTGTAAATATTTTTAACGTGTTCAGTTACTTTTCTCTGGCTACAGGTTGCATTTTAAGGCTGAAGTTTGGAGAGATGCCCACTTACGCTTTGTTGTTCAATATTAACCTTTTCAGACCATGTTGAAAATGATACTAATAATGTGCAATATACATTTTTATAATTTATCTTCTAGTTAACTTAAATCATATAGGAAAATTTTCTTTGTAGATAACAAAGCAGTGAAGATAAAACAGCTAAAGGAACTTTTAATACAGGAGTGTCTGAAAGCGAATTAAGATACTACGTTTTTGGAGGCCAAAATTTGCTCAAGTACTCTGTTACTTAAAATAAGGTATGTATGAACTATTAATTTCTATGTTTTGTAAATGTCCATATGAAAATGACCTGAGTTTTTTATTCTTCATTCAAAAAAAGCTCACAAACTCTGAGAATAATGCCAAATTTTCTCAAAGTTAGTGCTATGAAAAACTGTCAGAAAATTAGCATGTACCATTGAAAATATGGATAAATATGACAATGAGCTTAGCTGGCATAATGTTCAATTGGAGAAGCAGCAGTTAACCTAAATAAAAAAGCCTAAACAAGACACTAAAGAGTCAGAGGTTATTACTAGAAAAATTTTTGGCCTTTCTTCCTCATTTAAATATTAAAAATAAGTTAGGAAGCAAATTAGATTCCAACATATAGCTTTTAAAATCACGATAAAATGTAGTAACTGAAAAAAAAATTCAGAATAATTCATTCTAATTTGTGTCTACCATGAACAACAAAGTCCCTTGGAAGCAGACCTTTATATAAAGTCATTAGACTGTTGCTATTTCAATGGGAAAGGTTTTTAATGAACCAATGGCAGCTTGCTGATAACAATTAGATGAGATGAAATTAAGCCGTGCACACTCTTTAAAAGACCGATGGTGCTCCTGATAACAGAAGCTTAATCATTGTGTTACCTAATCAGCCGCCTGTCTGGAATTTACTTCACTGCAGGCTGAAATTTAGTATTAAATGTCCATCTATAACAGTGTGCAAATAAAAATCATGTAAGTGAACTGACTTAACGTCAAACTAATGAGATTGGAAACTCTGCTTAAAGATCAATATTTTAGCCTTTATCAAATAAAATGCTTAGAGGGGAGGGGGTTTCTCTGCATTTACTGGAGTAAGAGATTTCAGTGGTTAACGAGAGGATCAAGACTAAATGTCAAACTAAATAATATCATAAAATCTTTATTTCTGATGCTTGCCAATTCAGGGTCACCGCTTTCATACAGTCTGCTGTAAGTAACAGATTCAGCAATAGTAAAATCTTCCAGCAATAGTAAAATCTCATCTATCATTGTTCAGACATCCATCTGAAATCTCAGCATACCAAAAAAGCTTAGTGCAATACTCAATTGCCAAATAATTACACAATGGTCTGAGGAAAACCAAATTCCTAAATTCACAGTTACTAATAGGTTCTTATGGAAGCTATAAGGAATATTTTTTAAAGCTTGAGATATCAAAACATACAAATACATTAAGGACTGCAGAGATCTACCAGTGTTCTATATGTGGTGTGACATAAATTAAATTAGGGTAATGACGGCTATTATGAGCTATCCTGTCTGCCTGGTTATGACTGTAACTTTTCCCTAAACTTTTCCCTTAATGGGGATCTGCACCTGATCAATGTTTAGGCAAAATATGGAAACTTACAACCAAGTTAGGAGTTACATACATTTAGCTTAAGTACTTAGTTTTCTTCCTTTCTTTGTAAAGCATTGCAGTTCCTTGATATTTTTGGCTGTTTGCTAACTTCAGAAAAACAGTAATTTTCGGAGATTTGTTCATCCTTCCAAACACTCAGGATGGAATTTCTGTAATAGGGACTGTGTGAGCCGATGCAGGCAGGACGCAGAACAACCACAAAACCATGGATGAAAGGCAAAGAACAAGTTTAATCTCAATACGTCACAGACCAGGGAATCTCCGAAGCAACACCTGGGCAGAGGCACGCAAGCAGGGACGGCAGGTACCTCGGGGTGAGAGAGAGTCCTTGGCAGCAAGAGAATCCTTGTTAGCAAGAATGCGCATGGGCTCTCTGTTCTTGCTGGTATTTAAAGGGTTCAAACAGGCATAGTTTTCTCACTGTGCTTTGATCTTCTTCCACAACAGGACAGGATTCTCAAGCAGCTAGATAAGGTGTCCCTGAGCCCATCACAGACTTATGTTACCTAAGTGCAAGTGTTTTTCTTGCAAGCACCCAAGACTGAATAACAATTAGTATGATATATGTGCTTTCCAGCACCCCAGGTGCGGGTCACTTGAGCATATTTACAATCCTCCTCGCCGATCTTCCGTTGCTTTCCCACAGGGACCTACTTGCCATCTTTTGATTTTCCATTTAAAAAAAAAAAAAAAAAGAAAAAAAAAGAGGCATCCAATCAAAAATCAGAAAGAGTATGATGTGACCTAGCTAAGCCAACACACCACCCAAGCAGAAAAGAAAAAGATGTAACCAGCAAAACTAAAAATTTCAGTTGTTTTGTGTCCACTGTGCTGGACACTGCCATAATGGCAGTACATGCATGCCATATGTACATATATGTGTGCATATGTGTGTGTGTGTATGTTTTCTTTAACCTAATTAACATGTTGTGAAGACAGAAAGTTTTAATTTTATGGGCCTGAAGAGACCTAAAATAGCGGACTTAATGCTGAAACCTATGCTACAATGTCTTCATTGTATGTATTACACAAACTATCTAGATAAAAGCCAGGTCAGGCACGCTCATGTGCTGATGTGCTGTCTGTGATATCCAGAAACCAAACAAGTGCCCTCAAAATGTTTTCACATCTTTGGATCAAATGAGAAGAAACTCTATAGTGAACCATTAGAAGTAAGGCTACAGTACTGAGAAATATTTTTTTTGATGAGGTGAAGGGCTGACTCCCATCTAGAAGATCAGTACAAGGCCTCCCCATCAGTTAAATCTCAACGGGAATTCCAGGAGCTAAGTGGTGCTCAGCTCTCAGGCTATGGTTGACTTCACCAATAATGAGTGATTCCACATGTTTTACTGCCGGCTAATATCTCAACTGCAAAAATGGACAAACATTTGAACATAAACAACCTTATCGTTTTACATTACTACAGCTACAACTCCATTTATCAATAATTTTTCAGGCCTGCTCATTTACACTTCAGATTTCTTGTAACCAGAGGTACTATGTGGGACATTTTTAAGGATTAACCCTGGATAAGATGGCCTTTAGAAATAAACATTTTTCTAGATGATCAGTATAGGGGGAGGTGATGAAGAAGAAAGGAAGGAAAAAAGCAACTGTCAGATTAACTTTAAAAATGTGCAGGAAGTCCAAAAGGATAAAAAAGAGGTATTAAAAAATGCTGGGTTATTGCCCTCATGTTTCAGCAAGGGATTCTAAATATCATCATGGGAGAAATCAATTTGCAGCAGCTGTGGACAGCCTTAAGGGCTTGAACAGCTTAATTGGAGAAATTTTTTAAAAGTTAAAAGGCCAGAATCATGTCAAGTACATGAAGCAAAAACTCACTGATGCTTCTAAATGTATTCATTATACAATATTACAAAGGACGGCATCAATGTAAGAAAAAATGTTCAAAAAGGATCATTAAAAACTAGTTTTATTGATGAATTCTAATCAAATACCAAAAATATCAATATAAGTATGTATATTATAGTTTAATCTATTCTAAAAAGCCGTATTAGTAATTTTTTAAGAATTATCCTTTAATACATATTTAATGTATAGAAGCTAAATTTTCAGGTACTTAGAAACAGAAGAGCCACTTAATTAAAGTCAGGATTGAAATTTAACAGTTCCCTTAAACTACTCATCTCCTAATTTAGTTTTCTTCTTTATGTTGAATTTAGTGTTCATGCAGGGAGATGATCTGACTTTCATGAAAGTTGAAGCCCAAATGCATAGAATATGAATGGGCAGAAAACCTCTGGCTTTTAACTTCAGAGCAAGAATGACTATTTTATCCTTTAGCTTAATTGCACTTGGAAATAATGGTGCCTTTAAAAGCACCTGTTTGCTGAGTAACTCAGACCTTCAGGATGAAAATAGCACAGGAGGAAAATAACATCCAAACAAGAAGCAGCAATTTTACTGTTCATTATTACCTCCCTTCATTAAACATGTGCGTTTTACTTTTCCCATCATCATCCCTCAGTGGTGCTGCTTAGGAAGGAGACAACAATGTTCATTACAAGCCCATCACCCCCGAGAAGGAGAGGTTCTTCAGCTACTGCTCTCTCCAGTGAACTATGATCTGAAATGTGGATAAATTAATAATTCAAAGAAAATGCTACTGTCTGGAACTACCATAAGCATACTAGAGGTAAAGGAGGTCACAAAAATCTTGATATTTGGCCCCATTCTCACACTGCAGCTCAAATCATTTCAATGTACTATTCCAGATTTGCAATGGAGCCAAGTGGCAGGAAAAAACCCCCGAAGATCCTTGTTTACTCTTTAGTAGCGTAAATTTACTGCACCATAGAAAAAACAACAGCTGAGCAACAACGACATATATCTGCATCAACATTAGTAATATAATTTCTGAATAAATATGCTGTTATTTATCATACAAAAAGGTATAACATAGATTGTTCTAATGACAATTAGATTTATACAGTATTTGTAGGTAATTTGACTGAAAACATTATCAAGGAACTCAGTTCAAAGTGGTATAGACTGTGATACACTCATTGGTCTAATTACAGTTTCTCAACCTAGTGCCAAGCACTCTGGTATTACACAGGATTATTTTTTCAGTAATGATGCTAATATTGGCTTCTGTGCTATACTTCCATGTATTGAGTCATCCTTGAGGCACCCTTCTGCTGGAATTAAGTCTCTAGAAGCCTGTTCCGCCGAGGCTCCTTCCCCAACTCCAAACTGTGACACAGGAAAGCCACCCAAATCCTGTTACCTTCTGGGTGTTCTCCAAGAATTATTGTCATGTGCTTTTGTATAAAAATCAGCATACAATGCTGACACAAACCTAAAGCAAAAGAACCAGCCCCGGTCACTGTAATACAGAGCCTGTATCTTTTTAACGAGTAAGGTCAATAATTGCTTTACCTAAGGAAATCTTCAATTGAGGAGCCCATTTCTACTCAGGAAATACAAATTTAATCAGGATTTAAGTATTTGCCCAAGTTCTGCTTCCCCATTGTAGCACGCCAAATTTAAGGTCGATCTCTTTTATCATCTCCCAATCCATCTGCTTGCCAACTAGTCTCTATCAAAGGCTAGTAATCAAAAGCCTTTGTTGTTCTTTTATGTTGTACAATAAATAGCTCTGAAGCTATCTGCTATAAAAATTATGAACAGTTGTGAAGCTATGACATACAAGTCCTCTACAACAAGAAACTAGAGTTAAAAGATGAGTTTGTGTTCTAATTGAATTAATTATTGGGAAAGGAGATTGCAGGAAGCCCATAACATTGAACTAATTCTCTGCGGAATGCCTTCTGGTAAAGAGGACATGAAAAGAGTGCTCACCTCATGTCAGCAATTATTTTGGAGAATACAGAGATGAATGTTACGTAAATGTCCAAGAGTCTGCTTGTTTAAAGAAATATCTAATTAACAACAACAAAAAAAGTCCTGTTGTGTAGAGCTGAAGTCTCAGCCTTTTTCAGAGACACCATCTCAACTGCAACTGTGTGGCCCATTTTCTATTATAGAATACATAGGCCAAACTCAGTCACTGCTACAACCTTACACCTACAGTTAGCACGAGGCTGAAAAGATGTAGGGTGGAAATCAGGTAGTGCAGAGCAGCACCACTCCATTATTTCAGAACAGCTGCGGATATCACTTTAAAACATTATTGACAGATATATAGGCTACATATGATGGACCTGAGCCTCTGCTATTGCTACTTCCAAGTTTCTGTCCTTGAAATTTCTTCTAAGTAATTATTTTAACAAAATGACATGACTAAAGTATCCCAATTATAGCAATGAAACCAATGAGTATTTCCATGCTGTATGTGTACAGTACATAACTGTTACAGTCTCTCTATAGCTAGTTCCAGTACAAGTCCAAAAGCATGTTCACAGTCAGAAATATCCCTGAAAGCTTTTTCCCCTCAAAGAACACTTTTTCTCTTTTCACATTTCATTCTAAGGAACCTTGAGCATCTCTAGCTTTAGGGGTTTTTCTGCATTTAGCTTTCTCCTTGCTAAGAGATGCTACAAAATATAGTATATGCAACCTCAGAGCTACAAGGTGCATTTGCATTTTTGTATTCTGTTCATAAAATCAGAAAAAAACCCCACCCCCTGCCTTTTGCTTAAGAGATATAACTGGAAACAAATGGTTGTGTTTGCAATATCCATCTTTCTGTATTCAGACTATTAATTGGAGTGCACAGTCCTGTCATTCTTATTTAGCCCTGACTAAGTTTGTACTCTTCATTGCTTCCCTAGGCAGCAAGTGCTTTGCATAACATGCTGGGGGCAGTCCCAAATTTGCAGCCTCTGCTGTTGCAGTCATTGGCAGGTGCTGCCTGATTTCCACCAAAGAAGAGTAGCTGTGCTGCACGCAGCCTGAACAGTCTGCCTTCTTGCTCCCAGCAAGGACAACTTTCTGCTGGGGCAGCAGCACCTAGCAGGAAATGTACATGCAGTAGCACTTCCAGAACTGATCGTTTTAATTTCCTGGTTGCTGTTTTATTTACGTACCTTCAAATTTGTTTTATCGTTTTCATTTTCTACTCATAATACACACAGGAGGAAAATGAGTCAAAAAAGTCATATCAAAATAACCTTTCAGGTTTTTCGTAGGTAGATGGGATATTCTGATATGGGAGTCCATTATTTTTCCATTTAGGCATTACAATATCCTTTAACTTACTCCCATTTTCCCTGCCTAATTTGCCATCTCTTAGATGCCAAGAATGTGTAGAAATCTCTGAGGGGCGTTTCTCTCATCAGCAGAAAAGGAACATTGGAATAATGACTTTCAGGCATTGGTGGCAAGCATTGTATTCTCAGAAGCATAAAATCAGAAATGGAAAAACTCCTAATAGGTCACCTAATCTACCTTTCTGCACAAACTGAGTTCCGCATAGTTGAAATATCCTCAATTTCGTTAAGAAGTTGCCTGCTTGGGATTCCATATGCAGATTTCTTTCTAGTAATACAGTGATATGCTCTTCCCCATGTACCCTTTCAATCTCAAGGAGGAGTTGAAATTCAGAATATATAAGGAATAAAGGACGAGAGAGTTGTTACATTAAAACCACCAACTTAGCTTGACATAACCCAGAGTTTTTGGCTCTTTATTAACAGGAAAAAAAATATTAGACTGGCATAACTTTTCTGCGGCAATAATTACTTTTAAATGTACCAGAATAAATTTAATCTTGATGAAATTCCATCTGATGCCAATGCAGTGACTACTGCCTCTCTAATTCTCATATCAGGAGGATAAGATCTTGGAATTCCTGAATAATGAACTTCCTTACACAATTAGATGACTACCATTATCTGAAGATACACTTTAGCAGTTCCTCTCAGAAAAAATAATGATCTGTTTGCAAAAGCTAATAGGTCTATATTTGCTCTCTGCTTGGGTCTGCAACTTTCCAGTTACACCACTACCTTATTTGTGCTACTGTCATAAGAACTTACAACATTAAATGGCCTCTGAACTGGACATCTGTTTGATTAAGTTACACTATTCAACCAGTTTCACCAGCAGAAGTTGTGACAGAGTATCTACCCACATCCATATGGTGTTAGCAAACATCTCTAGACCATGGATCACCAATACTGTCAAGAGTTCTAGGCCCCAGTCTCATGCTACCAGTGGAACAGCTCTTATTTTTTAATATGCCTTGAGGATTATGGAATGAACTGAGGGTGAAGGAACTAAAAGGCTTATCTTTCATTCAATAGCTGTTCGGTGCATCTGGAGAGAACAGACACCTCACATGTTCAGCTGAGTAGCAAACAGTCACAGATGGATGGGAAGCTGACCTTCTAAAGCATCATTCAGCAGAGCTGAATTAGCAGAAAGGTATAAATAACCAGCTATTAGTATTGCAGCAGAAGCAGCGATTCTGTCACACTGCAAGGCAAGACAACCAGATTTTATTATTTGCATGTAATCACAGTTGCTATGGCGTAAACAGAAGTGAAGAGAGACAAATAAATTATAACCTTTTTGCAAAAGTAAAATCAAAGTAGTTTTGTGGAAGCGTTCAAATCAATAAGAGTTCTTCCCAAATGGGGCTTCTTGTATTAATTTTGACAGCAAGGGAATTTTTCTCCAGATCACATAAAAGCAAAAAAGAAAAAGTTTCTGTCATAGCTTAAGCCAATAGTTTTCTCCTAGAAATGTGTTTACAGTTTTAGTCTCAACAGGGAGGCATGTTTTGCATGTCAATAGCAGGTGGTTACGGAGAATTACTTTGACAGCTAATGTCTTGAGTTGCCTTGACATCTGTGGTCTAATAGAGTGGCTCTGTAGTAAGTGAAGTTCCTGATGAAAGGCAACCAAATTAAGTGGAGTTTTTCATCTCAGTTTCTGGCTGGCTATACCGTGGCCATTCAAGAGGGAATGAAGAAATGATTAAAAAGAGATTGCACCCTGGCTCCAGTGGACAACTGACATAAATGAACTTGAAAAGACAAATAAGACGACACTAATTTTAAAGCCACAGTGGTTCTTCTCAGTCAGCATCACTGAAAATTGCATTGCTGAAAGCAGAGGTGGTCTGACTCTTGCCCAGAAAACAAGCAACATCATGCTGTGGCAGAGGGGGAATGTCAAATGCACCCCAAAGAGAGATAATTAAAGTCTTTGTCATATTTATTTTTCTGTGTAGAGAATTAATAGCTACAGTGTTCATAATGTCTCCCAACTCCTGTGCTTACGCTTAATGCACATTTTCTTTCCATTTCCTAAATTATAATCTGAAAAATATATTGCAGATCTCAGGAAGGTACATGATTCTCAATAGTAATGTCTCTGTGCCAAAGAACTGAGTAGGCCATAATTTTTCCACACTGCCATCATGGACTTTTCCTTTCCCTATGATGGCCTTTTCTGTGCATCTTCTCCTAGAAAAACTTGTGACTTATGAGTCCTACAAAGATGCTAGGGCAGAAGCGTAGTATACTCATCAAATGTATTCAAGGAATGTTAGAAGACTCCCTAATCTATAAGGCTCTATGAAACTACATAGAATGTACAACTCACTCATCCATAAAGGTATTTGCTCACGTTTCTCTCATATGCAAATTAAGACAAGAGGTTTGTAGGCATTTCAATGATTCCCTGTTCAGCTACCAATCCATTCAGGTCCTTCTGACTGGATCTTTGCATTTAACTGTGTGGCATTTTTGTAAAAACAAAACTTAACTCTTCAAAAGCACTTAGGGTAGGTTTGCTGCTAGAGCTGCCCAAGACACTTTTTAAGCGTAAAATATTCCTGAAAAAAGCACAGCTTTTTGGCAACCACGGATTATTTTGTTTCTTCTCAAGAAAAGGTATTACCAAGATATTGCTGCTATCTGATTTTACGGTAATTTTTCAAAACAGAAAATTAGATGTTTAAGCATTATTTTTTTTTTTCCTCAGAATTTTAGGAATTCTGGATGTTACATCCTATACAGCTATGAAATGAAAGAGAGTTCATGGAGCAGCTGCTGTGTTGCAGCACACTGCTCACATTTCTAGGGACCCCTCTCTCCAGAAAGCTTGTGAAAGCCCAAAGTGTGAATATAACCATCTCCTCATAGATTTGCACATTTCCACGCCACCAGACCCTGCAGTGGTGTGAAATATTCTTCGCAAGAGAAAGAAAAGTATCACTGATAATATGTTTTCTCTGAAAAACATCCCAGTTGAACAGGACCAAAGGTGAAAGCTGCATTTGAGACATGTAGGACATATCAGTCTGACAAGCTATAAACAGAATGACAGTCCTAAACATTCCTTAATTATTCTGATTCTACTTTGCCTTCTTATTGGTTGTTGGCAAGTACACTCTATTTTGCCCTACAGTTCTGCCTCAGAGAAAATCTCTGTTTGTCCTGCCTCCACTGTCTGTCAGAAAGATGCCACCATAAACATGGTGATCTCACAGGATCTGTCTTGACAGGTAATCTATCACATGATGCATCCTGAGCCTATGTCTGCCTCTTCCCCCAAAACACAGGTAGAACAAGAAATCATAAGAACATCGTAGTGGCTCCTTCTTTTTGTCCCTGTATGTATCTGTTTGCATCAGCTGTGTTATGTCCAGGAGCGTTAAGAAGCTATGTACATGTAAGTCTTAGGATCTGTGGGGAAAGGAAAAGAAATACTGATTACATTAGACTTTGCAGAAAATTAAAATACTGAAGCTCCATAACCAAATCCTGAAAATCAAATATTGACAAGAAGATAGTCCATAATAATCTCTTAAGTGTTCCTGCTCTGCCAATTATGTGCTAAAAATACTAAGAGCCCACATTTCACTTGAGGTAAAATTACCATGCAAGTGACATTTCCTCCTTTTGCATCTCCTGACAAGACTTTGACGTAGAAGTCACAATCAATCATAAGACTCAGTCAGATCCTTGCCATTTCCTTTTTACTCTGCGGCCTTGACATAACATCATTAGAAATGATACCACTATAAATGCATTGCTCAGCAAAACTAGGTAACCATGCATCTTCCAAAGAGCAGGAATTCACAACGGAAAATTTGAATGCAGGGAAGTAAACGCGCTTGAAAACACACTAATAAGTTTCTATTCTGCTGAGAAATACAAAGGAGGTAGGAAAATTGCATTTGGGAACTCATACAAAGATGATACAGCCCATGTGGTTACACAGAAACCATTTCTGGGGCCTGATTTCAGTATTGCAATGTGCTTCCTCCAAAGACAGCTCTTGCATTGATTCAGATCCTGCTAAGCACTAACACTACCGCCTTCCACACACCCTATTGCCCTTCTCACAAATCTGGCAATTGTGCATGTCCTATTCAAATTCCTTCTCCAGAAAATTATATGAACTTGACTGTAAGGATGGATTCCGGATCCCATCCTTCCTGAACTGAAATAAATTTGAACTCTCCCCAGACAACAGATCTCTATTGATTTTGTAGGAACAGGTGGTCTTCGCTTTGGGGTCGTTTGTTTTCTTCTCATTGGATCTAAAAAATCTAATCCTTAACAGATCTTTGTGAAAATACTTTCGTATGCTTTGGTTAAAAACTCAGTTATAATCTTACACAATTCCTCATGTAATAAATGGTATAGGATGCATATACGATCATGTCTTTCCAGGTCATAGTGCAAGTCAAGATTTTAACAGCAAAACTAGGATTAGTAGCAGAAAACTGACAACTTTCTCTCACAACTCTCTCTCAAAAAAACAAAAAGAAAAAGATGGAAAAGCCGGGGTTCACAGAACTTTTACCTCAAATCAAAACTAAAATATTATGATTCATTGTAAATATTATTGCTCAGAAATACAGACCATACAGACCAGTATCCTACCAAAAGCCTATCACAGTCACCTGAAGTAATTTTAATATTAAAAAACACCAACCGCTGTAGGATATTCAATGAGAATTTATAACTTACTGTATTCTTCCCATTTTAAATGACTTTTCTCATTAATGATGAAACAAAAAGTATAATAGTAAAGCTACCGAAAGAATTCTTTGAGATTATAATAATGTATGGAAAAATACATGCATGTTAGCTGTGTAATATACATCTGCACGCATAGCTGCAATTTATTTATTAGAGGTTAGCCATTTATCACTTAATGAAAATTATCCGTTTAATGAAAGAACAAAGAACAGTATCAGAAAGCAGGAGATAAAATAGAAAATACTACATAGGAAATCAACAGCTGTTGGTAACAACTCAGTGTATCTAATCCAGAGTAATTCCTTTGTTAAACTATACTTCCTCTTTATTAACCAACACTCGTCTTTCTTTGTGCCAAACACGCCCAACAAAAACAAATAAACTCAAAACGTTTATGTTCCAAAGAGCAACGTAAAATACTGAATGAACATGTCAATACAAGCATATAATTTCTGCAGGGCAAAATCAAGCCCCAGGTGGTACCAACTCTTCTTTGACATGCACAATAATGTTCCAACAAAGCACCGATGTGCTTATACTAAAATAAATTTAGAATTCTATATCTTTTTAAAAAGGCTGTGGAAAAGATAGGATATTGAAAAAATGTAGGAATTTCTTCTTCTACACTACAACTGCAAATATTTCTCAGTATAACACTGATTTAAAATCATTGCCATCTAGCAGCAAATCATGTATCTAAGAAAGCGAGTAGACTGAATTCAGTCTAGCTCTGAGGGAATAAAAATCTGTATCAGAAAAAATCAGTTCAAACCCACGTTGGACATCTCATTAGATAGGCTGAGGATTAATGAGGCTAGAAACTAAATGCACTTTTGTTCCTAGAAATGGTCTTTGTCTGATACAGGTCAGACATATTGACAAAGCAGTATATAAAAATTATATAGGTATTGTCCTTGATGTTTCTGTTTCCTGCCGAGAGGACTTCTGTGCTCAAGTGCAGCAGTCAATAATACTCACATGCAGTTAAAATTAATCTTAAAGAGGTGTGACAGATTTTATCCTTCATTGCTTTTGAGTTTGTTAAGATTAATGAAGCACATTTCCAAACCTTATGATGTATTTACTCTTTACATCAATGTGCCACATTACTAATAAAGACTACATGTATTTATTGCTATTACTATACACTCTTGTTATAAAACAAAAAAATAACCCTTGACTGGAATAGTTGTTTGACTCAAGATGTTACCAACCTTTGAAGTTTTAACTTCTTAGGCCTCTGGGTTGGTTGGTTTGAACAAAGAGCCATCAGAATATAATGTAGTTTTAATCACCTCAATGTCATTGCTTAATTAATGCTGAATTAAAATGTAGCATCTGTTGCCTATCACCAGTGTGTGGCAGGTGTTCATCATATAGTGTAGAAGATGAAGAAATTAGTACATGCAATTTTTTCCGTAATGCATCCTAGGTACTCTTACCCTCTCTCTTGACAACAGCCCAAATGAAACATCAAACAGAAGACAGGAATGAGTAACTGAACCGAGGCCAGCCTTCAGCTTTTCACTTGGCATACTTTGCTCTTTCTTGATATTCCTTACGAAGTTAATCCATCTCACTATCACATCATGTTTAATTAGTATTGACAATGATTCTCTGAAGTCCATTTTAAAATCAGAGGTTTCTAGGATATATCTCCACATTCTGACCATGTGATCTATATTCCTTTTCCTTTACACTCCATTTATTAAACCTTGATACGCAGTCCATCAAGTAATCCAGAGGTTTTCAGACTGGAAACTTTTTAGATAATTATCAATTTTTTCATTATTGAGTCAGAGTTTTATATCAGATACCCGGTATTTTCATTACTATTGCTCTACCCTGAAGAAAAAAGTACCAGTCTAACCCTGCTGATGGTTGGTAACCACGAATATCATCTCGGATTCAGCCTCAGGAAGCTTACTTTCACACCCCAGCCATTAGGATGTACGGTGCTGTTCCTTTTGGGTTAGATGAACAAAACCAAGACAGCTAATTATCATCAACATATCACAACTATCTTAATCAATGTCTCCTTCCTAGCACCTTCAACTGCTCCCTGTGTAAACTGTGAAACCTAGGAGAGCCCCGCTTATGAAAGCTTTGTGAGGCAGAAGGCAATTATGGAACTTCCCTCTCGGATCTCCTCTGATAAGATCAAATAAATCAAGTTCTGCTTTGTGTACTGGGTTATGATGTCATCAAGAATTAATACAAGAGTAACACCACCTATAAAGCCAGCTGCAATGCCAAACGAATTGCCACCAGACAACAGAATTCTTCCAGTTCTTTTTTTAATAGAATCCATTGCCATTTAGTAATCATGGTTTAATTGGATGCAGCAACTGCTCCACGTGGACTTTGTGACAGTTAAAGAATGTTGTTAACAAAATTTGAATGAAGCTGTTGCCCCACGAAGCCTGCAGAAAGGAGGCCTCTAATGGTGCTGGTAGTAACCCTTCTGTACAGACTAAAGCAGGATCCCTTTTATTCTTTTTTATTACATGTGTGTGCAGCAATCGCACAGTAGGACTCCCAGTCCCAACTGTGGGCTTCTACTACTCCAAGATAAATAAAATATGTGATTAATAATACACGCTAGACCAACATCGGTACTTCATAAGAAAATGGAAAATACACTCCTGGAGAATAAGCACATACTTTACAATAATTCTACTTAGCATTCAGATTTTCTTCTCACTTATAAACAGCAGCAACAGGACAAAAGACAGCAATTTTAATTGTAAAGCAGCTTAATAATTTTATAAAGGAAGCTGTACTCCTGCTGTACATCACAGCATAATGAATTCCTTTTGAAATAGGAGAAGGAAAGAATAATCCCAGAAGCTCTAACAGATAAGATGAAATGCCATCCTAATGCAATCTGCATCTTGTTCCCACCATAATAAGTAGCTATTTTTGTTTAGCAAATTGAATGCTGCATTGCTCCCAAAAACCAGAACGAGTATGGACGGGGAAGAATCTGCTTACATGGGAATAATTTTTATGTAATTATTAATGAAGTTGTTTATTGTTCACATTGTCTGTGCAGCCTATAAATCTCTATATTGAACATTCAGCAGAACTTCGACAAACCATTTCTCTAATTAGAATAGTGGGAAGGGATCAAAGAGACCAGAATATAGTTTCCGCAGCTTTCTGAATTTTACTTTAATCCAGTGGAATCCAATCTACAAATCTCAGGTAATTTGACAGACTGCAAGTCTCTTCTACTTATGTATCTCTATCTGACCTGATAAATTCTTCATATATTTCTGCCCAAAACTTTAAGACTTATACCTTAGTATATGCCTTTGGATGAGAGTTCTTTATGGCTGTCAATGTTCCAAGAACAGGTTTAGTCTGAAAAAAGAGACTTTCTGGCAAGACAGCTGAACTGTGAATGAGTCTTATGGATTCCTCCAATTATAATTTTTCCTCCTGATTATAATTTTTAAATGCAATATAGCTGTAGGTGTGATATCCGAGTCTAATGGTCCAAACCATGCTTATAAGCAGAACCTACTTGAGAATAAAGCTACCAGATTCAAAAGAGTAGACGGAAAAATGAGCCACAGAAGAATGCTGGGTTTTCTGAAGACCACTAGCTGAGATTAAAAAAAAAGTTCTACTGTGCTACGGAATTGAAACATGACTTGAAGATGGGTGCATTTTTTCTTTTTCTGTGTATACACATTACTTTTTTCACATAGTGTTTAGTGGTTAGAAATTTAATTATTAAGTTCATATATTAACTGCTTTCAATACCATATTCTCCACAAAAATAGCTATTGATCATATGACTAAATTAACATTCTTAACAGTAGAAACAGCACTTCATCAGTAGTGAGATAAAAAACAACAGTGGGAAGTTTATGCGGGGGAGCAAAGCTGCACTATGTATCTGCTAAAGAAAGCACAGGAGCATGGGCCACCAGGTGAAGATGTAGGTTAAGACTGGGAATCTTACAAGGGTCCTAAGATTTTAACAATATGCTGTCAGAAAAAAGAATGATGGATGCCATCCCAGAGCTCAAAGAACTAGTAAGCCCATGATAAACATGAAAGCCACGAGAGTTCAAAGCACAGCTGAAAATAGAGGGACTTCAGAAGCAACACCAGTTATAAGTGTTCCCTTTCCACCTATTTTGCAGAGGTTTTATTTGTTTTGTTTTAACCCAGATGAGTTTGCTCATCCAAGTCACAACATGACTCCGTAAACAGTTGTGTTAGTATAACTGAGGGAGCACTATGCTGCAGCATGGCCCAGAAATGAATGGCTCTGGATGTGATGGGAGCTCATGCTGAAGTCATGACATTGTCAAACGAGGGCTTCTCTTCCACCTCAAGGAAAGTGCAGCATTGTTTTCATTGCCTGTGACAAGCGTTTGATCCATAATAAAGGGAAGATGCAGCGTCATCTAGAGCTGAAAGGTACTCTGAATTTAAACCCCACTATGAGGACAGAAGCCAAAGTTTGAAAAGAATATAGTCGAGCTGTAACATAACTTCAGGTGTAGTAAAACAATATGGATTATGACAATAAAGCTTTTACCTGTTATAAAACTGAAATTGTCTTACGCTCTGACAGTGAAAATGCAAATTATTCTGTAACAAGTGGAACACGAAGAGCTCCTTGCCTCCTACGTAACTGTCACAGAAACTGTATGCAGCACTCGAGAAGGTGTGAGTAGGTTCATTCCTCGCTGGTCCTCAAAAGGAAACTGGGTGCATTATAAAATAGACTTCCAGCCATGGCTCACCAGCACAAAACCTGTCTTTAGAGATCTGCCATATCCTATCGGTACATGCACAATTCCTATAGATTTTGGTGGGAAGGGTATAGGCCAAATTTAAGAGACAATAACATCTGCACAAGTATTTCTAACATCTATGAAAAGGTAAATTCAGCTGTACTTACATTCTCAGCTCAGCTACACAATGACCTACTGAAGTTATAGAATCACTTGAAATATCAAGAATGTTGAAATCCCTAACTACAAACATCAGCATAATTTACAAAATGATTTACAAAAAGATAACAGAAGCATGGAACATTACATGCCCTTTAACTGTTAAAACATCTGCAGCGAAGCACGTAAGAAATAATACCAAAAAGCATAATCCATTTCTCCCTCTTCTCACATTCTGTTTTTTTAAATACAGTAACTTCCCATTAGAAACTTTTTATTTCTCTTCCCTCAAATTACCTGCCCAGTGCAGGTGAATTTCTCAGACCGAGTCTCAAAATTTTCACAACTTCTGTTGCCGATGGTTTTTATAGAAACATGCTTTAGTTCCAAGCCCTAAGCAAGTGTTTTCTGATCCAACACTTCTACTATTGCAGGATGAGTTTCTGTGGTTTGGGCAACCTTCTTTTCTACTGAGGCTTTCCCTGCAAGTCTAAACGAGCTTAGACTTCTGATAAAGAGTTTATCCCTATTGGACCCATACAGGAGCAGGTGTTCGCAGAGACAAAGAACAGCCTTTTCCAAATGAGCTGGCATTAGAACACACTATTTTAGTCAATTGGAATACACTATTTTATAATTCTTAGGTTAGAATAGCAAAGCACTGAAAGCTCATGATAACAGACTTACTTACCTCTCTGCTTCACAGTAGCCATAATTTCCCCAATTTTGCTCCAAGCAGCCAGTTCCAAGTTCAGTTCTGGAGCAAACAGTGCCAGTTCAGTGGCCCTGTACTGTGTCCCACTGACCCGGAGCCTTGCCAGGATACTGGGAGCCCAGGGTAAGCTGCAAAATCCACCTAGATGCAGGCTAAATTACCTGTGCTTAGTTTTGTCCTCCCATGGCCAAGATTCCTCTTGGCACCAACAGAAAAATGCTCCTAGCTCATGCTAAAAGTCTAACTTTCCTGCAGGAGAGGGACCACAGAGAGCAATTAAGTAGCAAAAGACTTAGGTTAAAAGTCTAGAATTCGGACGACAAGATTTCACATTTATGAAGCTCAAGTGGATCTTCCTATTTTGCTCATTTGTTAGTTCATTTAATAATTTTCACCTCATTTAGAATATTTTAACAACCAACATGAAAGAGACTAATGGTTTGCATTATGATAAAAATATCAAAAATAATATGCATCTCTGTTTTTAATGCTTAATTTCCATGATTTCAAAGGCATAAACTTTGTTAAAATCAGCCAAGACTTCGCAGGATATTTTAACCATCTCAGTTTTAATTCCAATTCGTTATTAAGTGATAGAATTATCTTTGTATTTTCCTTACTGTCGTGGCAAAAATCATCCATACATTACTGAATAGAACAAAACATTTTCAGTTTAGACCTCAAAACAATAGATAATTTGATGTTTTAAATTCTTTCAAGGGAAACAAACCCTCAACAAATCATATATTTTTCACCTTTAAATTGATTTTCAATATTGTTCCGCTTTATTTGCTCTCTCCACATGGTTTCTTCTGTTTCCTCTTTCTATTGCACTTCTTTTTCTGACATGTAATTTCCCACTTGCTTTTATTTCACTTATTCTACTATTTTTTTTCCATTATTTTTTCTATTATTTCAACTTTCTTTCTGTTTGTCAATTTTATGAAGTTTTTTTAGTCTGGCTTAGTGTTTTGACATGCCTTTATTGTTGCATTTATTTTTATTTACTTTTTTGCTTTCATTGTTCTATAGATGAGACACTATGCCAAGTCAAATCCCTTTTCAAATTTTCTTTGAATAAAAGATGAGCTGCTCTGGAATCATTCCAGATGTCGCTGCCAAAATGAACTGGTCCAGCACAGCTTTCCTTGGATTACATTCCATGATAGTTTCACTACCACTCTAACTGTAAGAGGAATACAAGAACTTTCACCATTAATCTCTCTTTTTTTTTTTGCCATTTTTAGTACCTTTAATTCTCTCAGTCTATTGTATTTCAGACTCTAAATGGAAAAAAAGGCTTCCTTGTGCTGACTTTTGATAAATACCTACTGATGGAGACCTTCAAAAAACAGTACTTGTGCAAACAGTAAAACTGAGGAAGACTGAATTCTTGTAGTTCTTGTCTGTTGGGATTTTCCCATGTCTATTGCTTTGGGTGTTTTGGGGCATTGGCTTTTTGCTTGTTTGTTTATGGCTTTTTTTTTTTCCTTTGTAGCACTTTTGTTTCTTACTTGTACAACCTGAATATTTTCATATTTCTGCCATTGTTTCAAGCCTGTCTAAAATGTGACAACAGATTCTAAAGTTTGGATTCAATACTCTTCTCGCCTTAGCCAGTGCCTAACGGCTGGTAAATTAACACTCCTTACATCCGTACACATACGATTATTTTCAGTCCTAACTTAAAAATCCAATTATTCCATTTCAGATGGGCAGGATGGACTTGTTTATTATAAACAGAGTAATCTTTCCAGTAGTGTTAAAAATACACGTAGCTGCATCAAAAAAAAAAAATCTTTATTTCTTATGGGAAAGGTCAGATCTGCACCTAAACATTTTGTCTAATAATTGTAAATTACCTGTGAAATCTTATGTCACCCCGGAATGAAAATACATTACTTAAATGCTTACTATTGGAACCTGAATTATTAGACTAAATAAAGCTACCACAAGTACAAGATTTCCACTGGGCGTCTGAACATCTGACATGTTGATGGATCCCTCTGCACATACCCGAACTGTTATATCTACACAAAACCTGGATGTATTTACTGCCTGCGTACAGATAAATTGCAGAATTCCTTTAATGCAACTTGTTTTATTGCTGTGTCTGATGGGTATAGAAATCTCCAACAAGATATTTCTGTATCATGAAGCAGAGCCTGCTGTAGATGTCTGAACTGGCATGAACCCAGCAGAGTACCACTGACCCAAGTGGGAAGTGTTGAACACATCTCCCAAGCATACTTTATACTGCTTATTTGTGCACACGGAGGGAGTCTAACACTTCTAAGCAGCTATTCAACTGACTTTCACTTCTGCAGAAAATACAACACATGCACAAGTGCCAGAATTACTGGGTGGGCACAGAACAATCGCATACAGATGCCACAGGTCATTCATACAAATTTTTGTCCCAGAAATTCTGAACTAAAATGCATTAGTTGTACAAACACAAGTCTGATTTGTGTTCACAATCAACATCTGACACAACCCAGGTATATGGACGTGTATTGCTGAAAGATTTTGTTGACGCTTGAACATCAAATCCTATGTGGCCTCAGAAGCATAGCTCAGAAATAAAGAAATATCTGAGCTATTTTTGAGCTGTTCTCTTACCAAGGTAAAAAAACCCCTCACAATGCCACAGTAGCATTCCACTTTAATTCTTAAGCATGTATCACTGCAGGTACAGGCCCTGCCTTGTTCACATCTATCACAGTTATTTCGGCGTGGCACCACACTGACACAGCTTTACATCCTTACGTTATGAAACATTCAAAGACTGATTTCCAAACGGTGTAATACAAGCTAATTACATTTTCCTTTGCTGTACTTTCACTACAGAGACAATAATTTTCTTCTGAGTTACTATTTCCACTGTGGAGGTATCAATTTACATCAGCTCTATCTTGTACTACGTCATGTTGTGCAGACTTCAAATACCACCAGCCAACTCCACGCCCATCAGTTAATTTATCAACAGGACAAGTGCTCTTGGATGAACTGTACATTTAAGGATCAAGGCAGTGGTTGCTCTAAATCTGAAGTGATCACTGGCTTTTTAAGAAAAGCAAAAGCAACGCATTTGAATCCTACACTAATTCATTTGTACCTCTGCTATGCTGTGCTTTAATACCACTGAAAGCCACAATGAAAATTAATTGGTAACGCTCCATCATGAATGCCTCCAGGTGTGAGAAACAGTACTAGCATAATGTCATTCCCAAGATACTTCACGAGAATAACACCACAGCTAGTAGTCAGTACAGCCAAATCTCCGCAGTATTTAAAAACACTTCTTATTTAGATTTGGCAAACAGCTTCTTGGAAAGGAAAACACCAACTGTACTAGCAGCTTGTACCTGAATGTTTCTGAATCTATTCAGCCCACCTATAATGAATAAAAATGTCAATCAATATATTTGTATGTTAGTTTTTGAAAGGAAAAGAGAGAATAAAATCGGATGCAAGACAGTATTATGTTTATAAATGCAATTAAAGAACATCTATATGCAGGAGGTCATCATGCATCAACAGATAGCACTGGCAGACATGAATTTGCACACGTGGTACAGTGTGATAGATATAGAAATGAGTAGACACAAGCAGAAAGTAAAACAAATGCAGTGAAACAGAAACAAAGCATCTCTGCATTTGATTTTCAATACTAAATCAAAACAAGGCATATGTCTACTTGATGACGAAAAACACCTGGTAGATTGCTTTTAGTCTTGTTCTCACCAGTTCTACCACCTTCTTCAATGAAACTCACAGTCTCCCAAGGTCACCAAATCCTGCTCTATCCTGCTCCAATCCTGGAAAATTTCTTCCCTTGGAAAAAGTACTTTTTGTATTTATTTTTTAAAAGAATGGAGAAACGAGTTCATCATCTCCAAGAAATATGAAAGTAAGAAAAGTAGTCTGTAGAGGAAAGCTATGTAACACAATAAACAATGAGTACTGTTGTAATTAATTGCTGCATTTAAAACTGAGAAATTGAATATTATGTTCTCAGTTAAGTTTTTACCCTGAGGAACTCTGAAATTTTCTCATTCATTTTTTAAAAAGTTTACTAAAGCTTTAATACTAGAAAAGTACATTTCAATACTCCTATGTTCACAATTGTGCATGTATTTTAGATGCCAGGTTCAATGCAATGAAACATGACAGATGCTGCCACATTACACAGACAACACACTTTCAGTCGCAGGAGCAGAAGGGACAAAACCCATCTGTATTCTTCATTTTTTTTCGCACGTGGAAGACACACTTTTCAGAATGCAAATGGATCCTGTCTTCCGGGCTTCCACATCCCAGATGTCTTTTCTTTCTCTGGATTCAAGACAATTGTTAAGGCTTTCCACTGCATACAAGGAAGAAACTCTTATTCTTTTACATCATTCGCTTTTTCATTCTTCCCATTATACCTCTACCCAGCGAGTAGTTATAGATAACGCAGGTTAGCAGACAAAGTTTATTCTTATGAAAATTATATTCTCCTAAGGCTATACTTCAAAATATTGTTCATTTGTATCGTTCCCTAGATCACAAATAAATGCATCATGATAGGTTTTTTGTTGCCACCTGAATCTGTCCATTAGAAATACTAATTAAAAAGAAATATGCTACAGGATAAATGTTGTAATTTAACATGTTTCTTTCTACAAGCCAAGTATTTGAAGGATAGGTCGAGCACTTTCCTACTTACAGAATTTGACTTATGGGACTATCATCTCCTGTGATATTACCGAAGAAAGAACATATAAAATGGTCTAACAGATTTATATGAATTTTTGTAGTGGCTCTGGCCATTATTGACATTCTTCAATTATCATTGACCTTTATGTTCTAGGACAAACACTATTCCCTGGAGTAGCCACTTAGAAGAAAATCTAATGTGCTGTTCCTGAACATGTCATTTTTATGCTACTTTAAAAAAGAAATGCTGCTTAACCAGCTAATTGCAGAAATTGCATGTCATCTAACGATAGCTCGTCTCTCTAGGAAACGTACAGTAAATGAGCACTGCAAATGGGATGGGGCAATTCCACGGTTTTCTGGTAGACTGTAAATGATAGATGTTCCTGGCATCTAGAAACATTTTTACTTTGTTTCCCAAAAGCCGCAAACTCATTAGCATCTCATCATATTCTTGAATGCAAAACCCCGCAGCATGCACTGGACATCTGGGAAAAGCTGTAAAAGCAGATTAATCACTTCCTTTTTGTGATATGATGGAACACAGGAAGGATCTCTCTACTCCTGGCAACTATATTTTTGTTCTATTCTTCTTAATCTTTAATCCCTTTCTCTTTTCAAAGTGATGTTAACAGGATGCCTAATTTCTCATGCAGGACACTTTCCAGGAAGAAGTGAATTGATCAATAGATGTTGCACAACCGAGGTGGTGACTTTTCCCTTTGTCACCACTGTATCTGCAATGATTTTTTGCTAGACATGACCAGTCAGGTAAGGGCCTTCTTTTGGTGTAACTACCTAGGGTATGCGTAATCTTTCTTCAAGGAACACCCCGTGCCTTCATCATTGAACAGAGGGAGCTCACTTGCCTGCCATAACCAGAATCAAGTTCCTGGAAGGGCATTTATCTGTCACCTTTAATTGCAAACGACACAAGCATCAGAGGATTTGATTAATGAGGAGTATAAGGCAAAACCAATGCTGAGGTGTTAAGAGAGAATAACAGCTGATAAAACTGTCTCTTTAAATACACTTTCTAGTCTGTTAAATGATATACCTGCTAGTAGCAACAGATTTTTAAGTGACTTTTCAAATAACACCATCAGTTATCAATGAAAAAATGTTAGAAATTGGAGATATAGGGAAACTTTATATACTAGGTCCTGTCCACTGAGCTTTGGGTCCATTTCTGTATCATTTGCACAGAGAGTTTCTTATCAGAGGACCATACGACCTATTCCATTTCTGAGTCTGTATGCTGAAAGTGTATACCACACATTAATGTCCTTCATCTAAATACAGAATTTTCATTGTCAAATTATGCTCTAGATGGTCTTAAGAAATCGTGAACTGGTTTCTGTTATGAAAAGTCACAATATTTTAAAATGTTACTGATGGGAACCATGCATAAGAAGGAAAAGCTGGGTTGCAAGTTCTTTCAAAGCCTACACTATATTTTGAAACATGTCAGACAGTAATTGCAAATATATCTTTAAAGCGTATTTATCAAATTGTGGACACAACACACCCAAACATGCTCTAAAGCTCTGGGCTATGCCAAGTCAGGCTTCTGGGACAGGTTTAAGATGAGAAGTCAAAAAATGCTATCAGTTTGCACATGTAACTGGGACCACAGGGAATTCACATACGGTGGAATCATATGTATACATACTTTGAGGAGCAGAGGCCTGAATCTTTAAACTATTAAAATTTCCTAGGAAACATTAAACAAGACAGTACCAAGTATTATTTATCTAGTTCTTGATTACAAATAATAATCACAAAGTTAGTAAAAATGCAAGGAAAGCCTGGTGGAAGAATACGAATACGAAATGATCTGTAGTTTTTGAGGAAACAATAGAGAGCCAATAGTCCTATCTAATTTATGCTAAATAAAATTTTACCAAATCGTTGTTTCCTTACAGTCAAAACAGTTCACAAAAGTATCTCTTGGAGAAAGAAAAGACCCCCTCAGTTTTTGTCATGTTTATCTTTAAGACTTCAGCTTTATATGCAGCAGACTTTAATTAAATATCTGGAATTAGACTGAGCGGAACTTACAGCCCAGTTCCTCCCACACACTACTCCTCCACATGAATCACCAGACATACACTTTCAGCATGTACGTATCTTTCCCTAAAGTGAACCTTCTGAAGGTATCTGTTGTTACAACTTAAGCTGTGCAGCCAGAGCAAACGAGAAGCAAATCTCTAAACCTGAGAAGTTGACACTGTTGAGGATCATCCTGGTATCATTTGCTTTAGTTTCAAGAATTATCACGTTATTATCTGCACTAGATTTGATCTCAAAAAATACCTGAAAGAGAAAGCTAAGAAGAATCTTTGATGCTTGGGACTTAGTGTACGTAATACAAAAGCTTCCTTTAGTTTTAAAAAGGAGAGGAAGAAGAGATCCCAGATGTGCTAAGGCTTCTTTTCCACTGTGGAAAGAAAAAGCAGAAGACATCTTCCCTCTCCTGAAAAGCTGCACTCACTGCTCAGTGGTTAACACTGGATAGACATTCATTTATTTACCTAAATGATGGCTTGTTTCCAACTTCCACTGATCAAATAATAGCAGTGTTCATAAGCTGCGTTTCTTAAAGTGGAGTGTTCTTGGCCTCTTTTTTCTGCAGTAAAACAAATGCTACACTTCCAATACATTGCTGAAAACCCCTGCTATCAGATCACCCATTTCTGCCCCAACTATTTAAATTACTCTTGCAATTTGAGGTGATGTAGAAGTCTTCTATGATAGTACCAATTAAAAAGAGAGAAAATCAGCCAGATCCAAATCGCTGAGCTACACGGATTCATACCAGATCAATGTCTGACCTCAAAACATGTTAGATCCCAAAGCCCTGTTTATCTGTTAGAGAAAAATTACACAAACCCCTGTTTAGTCAGTATGGATATGCCCAGCGTATACTTTAAAAATCAAAATATCAACTTTTTCATCATATAATTTCAAAGAAAAAAGCCACTGACCAAAGAGATTTTCACTCAGTTTTACCTACTCTTCTCCTTTCATACCTGTAAATAAAAATATGGAATCAACAAAACAACGCACAACAGTGTATAATTTTTAAATTACTGAAGAGCAATTTCATATCATAAAATAATCTTCAGAGATACCCTGATGAATAATTACTGTCATATTTCTACGATGCAATTCAAATCAATAATATTACTGGAACTATAAGCCAACATACTGCCCTCTGGTCATACTAAACGCAAGTTATTTTCCAAATGGCTGAAGTCAGAAGAACAAAGTTATCCCTTTATTAAAAGAACCTATTTTTACTAAATAGTGAATATAAAAGCACCTGATTCTCATGTGTGTCTTTTGAAGTACAGAACTCTGATCCTCCAACAAAGTAAGGGAGGCAGACACTGTAATCATCAATTACATTGTCAGAGAGAGCAAATTACGTATTAGCGACCAAACCCAAATAAGCTGAAGAAAACTGACACAAAAAAGGAAACTGCTCCCTTCACTTGCTTCCCCTGCTACGGAGATAAAACAGGAATTGATCTTCCATAATTTAAATCAAAAGCAGGAAGAAGGGAAAAATCATGACATTCTGGGAACATTCTCCTTTGACTTGGATTATGCAAAGGACTTTGCTCTCACGTAAAATAGAGGTCACTTCTTATACAGCGGTAATATTTAAAACATGTTGAACACTTCAGAAGCACAGAGAAAGTGATGGCTTAGGCAAGAAGATTTAAATAAAATATAAATTGATGGAAAAAAACAGAGAGAAGAAATATAATATATAGTTGCAGAGGGAAATACACTGTTGCCTTTAGATTATATATTTTTTCATTCCACAGGCAGCTCCATTTAACCTCAAAAAATTAGGTATTGCTCAGATTGAATAAATGATCTCAAGTGAGCAGTATCATCATCAGTCCGTGTCTTACCTGCTTCCATTTTTAGACTACAGCTCTTATAATTAGAATCAATGAAAGCAGTGTGGATTTCTATGGACTTTGGATCAAGCTAGTTACACTAAGCATGTCAGAAGAAGGATGCCGGACTCCAGATGCACCACAACATTGCTTTTGATGTAAAATTCCAGTATTACTGAAGTCTGAAACATAAAAATTGTCCTTTCCCCAGCCCCAATCACCCTAGTCTGTTTCCCCATAGAGCATAGCGCAAGCATTAGATTATACGTAACAGCCATTATTTATGCTACATATTTAAATAATTAATCTTGAACTCTTGGCAGAAGCACCAGAACTTATATTTTATCATGCACTAAACTTGCACGAATGGCAAGTAACACTCTTCGTGATGGCATTTCAAAAATATACAAATATATATAAGCTAGCTTAAAATAACAAGCTCTTGGAAAGAAAAAAAAAGTTATAATCCTAGACTTTACTAGAACATGGATTCATTTGGTGAGAAACTGTGCTATTTGCAAGCAGCTTGACTCATTGAATATGAAAAACGGAGTAGCACTTCCTGTCTGCCTGAATGAGCTTCTTGTAAACAAAGCGTCATGTGTACAGGAGATGTTCCTGTCACTGCTTGAGCTCTGTGTAACTGTTGGAGATTTTTTGAAACCTGGAAGAATAAAGAAAGTAAGGACTTACACTTGAATGCTGAGTCCTATAGGCCCAGAAAGCTCATGTTCTGTCTTGAACTAAAGTTTCAAGACCTATCAAGAGGAGATGCTGGACAGAGTAAGGCCTTTTAAAGACTAAGCTGTCTCGCTCATAGCTACTGACCAGCTGTGTTCTGTAGATCAGACTTCAGCTCAGTAACGTTTACAGTATCAGTTTGCAACCCTGCCAAAATGAAACTCATTGGGGAATAACCCCATGCTGTTTGCCAGACAAATGCCAAATGCATAAAATGCATAAAACACTCATCCCTGGTACACAGAGTCAGCTTCCCCACTGTTATTTATCGTCCTGCTCCAAGAAGTTTATAAAGCTCATTCCTTAGGGTATGGTATTTCCTTAATGGGCAGCAAGTTTTGCCAGACTTGTGCTGTTACCTAGTATTTTCCCTGGCATTATGTCAAAGAAAGGTTTTTAAGGCTTATGTTAAGAAATGATGTTTAGAATGATGCTGGGCCAGGCCCTGAGCTTCTCTTAATCCTTCATATGTCGGTCAACTCCCACAGAGCTATGCTAATTCATACCAGCTGAGCAGCTGTCCTGCTCAAATAACGTTTTATCCCTTAATCTGATAAAGGAGTTCTTCACCTAAAGCCACGTGGAGTCAGGCATGCATCTGTAGGAAAAGGGAAAGTTAAATTCAAGACCAGGAACAGAATCTTTCTTCACTGTGGTATCATCAGACTGCTCTCCCAGCTTACACGGTTGGCCATTATTGAACTCCCTATGATAATTTCATTTTGACAACATGAAGAAAATCAGCACTTATCTCCATATCAGAATAACACACATAACAAATACTTGACAGTTAATTTCAAATATTTGACATGTCAAGCATAATATCAAGACCTGCAGGCCCTGTGGAGCCCCAAAGTCTGCGTCCAAAAGGAAGTCTCAAGGTCACCCAGATGAGTTCATCGGGGGAGAGCTCTGCAGACGCGAACAAGCCAGCGTAACACCCACCATCACCACTGAGCGTTCTGCGGCCTACCTGAGACTTGCTTGGATGGCGTTGGCCCTGTTCTAGATGCCTGTGATCAATAAGGTGCAAAAAATTGAAAAAAAGAAATAACTGAATTTACATTTCAAAGGTTTGAAGCATTTACTGGAAGTCATGGCATTGAAAAACCTTTAATCCTTCCTTTCTAGGCTAAATATGAAGAAATTCTTGTCGTGAGCCCTGTCGTGTTATGGGGTGAAGTCAGTGGAAGGTTCTAATTGACTTCAGCTGTAGAATACATAAGGAATGACGAAGCCACTCAAATGCTACAAAGAAAACTGATGAATACTCTTTTGCAGATTGCATAACAAAAGGGTTTTGTGAAAAATCATCTCACATCACCCTATAAAAAGAGAAGAGCTCAGAAAATATCCCTTCTCTTGGTAGCAACTGAATATTTGTACCAGTAAGGAAAAGGAGGAGAAGCCATCTTCTTTCTGATACTTTCAATCTGTTTGACCTTGGACGCACACCTGCTTCATCTCTATCAGTCCAAGAAAGCCAAATCTATTTCTGTGGTGTGGTTGAGAATGGGAAGTTTTAAGACTTTTGAGATTCCTGCACAAAAGCCACTATAAATGACACTTGATACTCTCAGCATTTTATTAATTAGCTATTGATCAGAAGGTTCCAGGCTTTATGCAGCAGAAACTCACTGGACCATGCACAGCTATACACCGAGGGAACAGTCACACAAACATACAGAGCTATTGCGTTTCTCCTCTCTTGGCTCCTTGGCAGAGAGAATTCGTTCAGGAATTTAAAGTTACGTTGTAAACCTTATCTTCCCAGCTGCAAACCCAAATCATCTTACTATACTTAAAAGAAGTAACGAAGATATCACTTAAGTCTTGTCTTCTTGCAACTGAACTTGCAGGATAGGACTTGAACTGTAGGTGCATAGCTCCATATGCAGAAACATAGATTATGCAGGCATATGTTCAGAAATAACGGGAAGGAGTAGACTATACCCTGAGAATCATGACAGCTAGGACAGGGAAAATCCTGTCTTTCCATATGACCTACATTGAATATACTGACGAAAGTTTTGCTGTAGCTTATGATATAGGATAATGTTTATTTACTCAAATTATACTGCCCTTTAACAATCTCTCCTATTAAATTTAAAATATTTTAAATCAAGTAAATATTTTATTTTAAAATTGAAGAATATTTTTTCATGAACATCTTGGTATTTTGCTCTCTCATAAACTTAAGGTGCTTCATACTAATAACATCTATCTAGAAAAATAATAGAACTTTTTGACACATTCACATTCATTGTGATCAAATGTAAGAAAGTTTTGAAACAAAAAAAAAAAAAAAAGGGTTTTCACAAAGAAATACCAGATCACAAATGGTTCTCATATGGCAATGCTTTCTGCCTATAGAAAAAAGGAAATATCAGCTCCCAAAAGACGTCTTCACTTTTGATAACCGCAATCATTTAGACTTAAAGTGGCTGACCAGAGACTTTCTTTGTGTGTGTTGAGTACATTGCTACTGTTGTTTTTAAGCACTCAAACCCACAGATGATTTGAGCCAATATTGACCTTTAAATATCAGTTATACCACTTTAAGATAAATGAGTGTTGCTACTTGAGAGCTGTGTGAGGCACACAGCAACAGGGGGAACAAGTGGCTGAGTTGGTAGCACAATCAGTAGTAGCTCTGATTAATGAATAAATACAGGTGGGACAAATGAGAAATAATTGAAGTGTTTGGTTTCTTTTAAATGTCTCAGTCAAAAAAAAACAGTGGGGACAAACAGTGACATTTTTAGCCTCTTTTCCATTATCAGGAATCACTGAACAGCAGGCTCAGCTTGTCTAGCATTCAGTGCAGCAGTAAAGCCATAATGAAGGTGATGAAGAAGATTTTTACTGCTCTTATTTTCTTTATTGCATTCTATCATGAATATTTTACCTTTGGCCATTGACCAGGCTTGCTTGATGCCTTTGTTGGCCTTCTCCTAGGCCTTCTGGGACTGGCCCCCACTCATGTGGGCAGCATGAAAAGTAATTGGCTCCTGGAAGAACTGGCAATCAAAAGCAGTTGCCATTCAGTGCCTGTGGTGGTCTTTATGCCACAGACCCACAGGCTGCGTTCCTTCAGCACACGTCTCAGGAACATACAAATTAAATAAGCCATAGATTATTTCAAATTTACTCAAAGCGTATGAGATCTTGGATTTTCAACATGACTCTATTCTGTATTTCTATTGCCCACATACTAATCGCCCTAGTTTCATTACTCCCTGCATGTGAGTTATTTTTCTGGACAAATTGCTGAGGCGCTTCCTAAAAAGGAATATATTTTAAATGTGAAAAGGGGTCTTTGTTTTATGTTGTGCAAAATTAAGCACTGGAATTGCTTCTACTACTAGAACAAACCAGCAACACTAAAAAACAAAACACAGCATGACAACCAAAATGAAAAGTATCTGGACTTCTAATAGCAAGGAGTTTTCCAAGAATGGTTTTTCCCCCATAAAATGTTTGTAAATGAAGTATATGATTATTCAGGGTATCATCAATCAGCAACATATTCGAGAAAGAAATTTACCATCTGGGTAATGGCTGCCATTATTATTCACTTAAGAATTTCTTGCAGTTCTCTATAAAATCTCTGGTACCGGTCACTACGAAATGGAATATTAGATCAGGCTGATTACTCAGCTGATCTGGCCCAGAAATTCATTTATACTTAATATCTCTATATTGCAGTGACATATGGTAAAGTACAAAGGTGATCACAGGAACACAATTAGGAAACAAAATCTTCCAGGAAAAAAAATAAAAGGCTAAAAGTTAATTGTATTTGTGAGTAGGAAGTATTATACGTAAAGTAGTCCTACTGCCATTCGCACTTTAGTTTTAATATAGTTTAAGGTCAAATCATCTTTAATGCGATGTGATGTGTGGATAACATGCAAATTCTCTAATGTAATGTTACAAGAATACACATAAATATTTCAAAACTAAGTGGAAAGACAAACACAATTCATCTTGCCTAAACACACATTCTCTTTTCCCTGCATCATCCTCAGGAGTTAAAGACTATGATCTACTGTAGATGTTTCCAAGAATATAAATCTTGCAGCAGTTGCTAATGATTCTCTGGCAACAACAGAAAAAATGAGAAATCTAGCTTTTAAAAAAAAATTCTATGAATGAAATGCAAATTCTGTTTTATTAAGAATCAAGAAAGTGCTTCAGAGAGATGCCTGGAAGAAACAGTTAATAGCCCTGTATGGAAGTACCAGCGGAAATGTTTTATTACTTATACAGCATTAATTACTACTATTGAAATGCATACCTGTACCATGCTATGGAACTTAATTCATATACCAAACTATTCACATAAATCTTCTACCACTTGTACCTACTCTTGAGGACCACGTATAAGAGAAGAACATATGCCGACATCTCCGATAAGAGGAGTTTGTCAGAGTTTTCATAATCATTAAAAAGCAAATATTTACACACTGAAGCATTTAAAATTCTATGGAAATCATTAAAAGATACGTGTGTATTTCCTAATAGTTATGCTGGAGATAAAACAGAAGCTATGACAAGTTAACAGGCTTCATACTGCAGGTATTGCAAAATGCTCTTGGCCCAGGATATGTAATAGGATGGGAAATGGTGAAAATCTCCTCTGGACACGAGTGTACCACTGATGGTTTTCAGATTTCTATTTTCCTTCACAGTTTTCAGGAAGATAAGAACAGTGCATGGAACTGAGTAGGCACCAGTACGTTATGTTAACATCGCAGACTACTTGCACATATTTCCCAGGCAAACTCATTAGCTGGGAAAACACAATGAGAAGTATTTAGTTGATATACACTTATTTTATATCTCATACTTTCCCATGCCATTCTTTTAAAGATAGGGGGGAAAAAAACCCAAAACTGTAGAGTTATGTGCAAAAATTCAACATGACCCTGATTTATGAAGAATATATACCGAAGATGCCATGCCCCACACAAGCTATGTATTCTACTTAATTTAGAAATCTGGCACACTCAACAAAATGAACTGTCACCATTACACTAATCCAACAAAATGAATAAAATGAAGAATATTCCATTCATTCACATGAAATTGTTTGATTTGCGTTTGAAAGTGCTATCTAAAAGACATAAAATTAATCTCTCACATACAATAAAATTTCTCTCATGTATAATGTTAGTTTTATATATATTAGCAAGTATACGGTACTGTTATGAATTCAGGGGGTTGTAGATCTCTTGATGTAAGTCCCAGTCCTATAAGCAGGAGTGAACTCTTAAGTATCTAACAATAACTAATGCTAATGTGAGGGGGAGGAGGAGGAGGAGGACATAAACTCTTATATCCTCTCTTCCCAACTCTTCTTCTATTACTCCAAGAACTAATACAACTGTCACCTTCTCATAAGAATAGAACAGGATCTATTAGCTGCAGCTGATTAGCACTCCAAAGACGGTTATTTCTTCTTCATATTTCAAAACAGAGGTTCACTTTTCAACTATATGGGATAGAAGAGTGATGGGTTATCAAAACCTTCTACTTAAGATGAAGAAGGAGCTACTGAATAGATGATAATAGGTAAGAGAGAAGTACTTGCATCTGGGGGCTCAAGTCAGATATCTAGATCATTCAGGTATTTCGGTTGTAACTAACATGCATTACAGATGTAAGACTGCATCTTTTCAGTAAAGACTTTTTAGTAACCCTCTATTATTTGTGTCTTTTATGAATACTAGTATCTGAACGCTGACATTCACATCATGTAACTCATTACCGCTGACTGATTGGCAAAAGTAAGGTCATACAAATAAATGTATCTTCAAGCTATTTCCAGTAGAAGAGTAACAGGTATCATCTCACAGGTACAGGAATATGCTAGAGACTGGTGCAAGACTCCCAAACAAAAAGGTAGTGAACATCTTTTCCAGAACAGTCTTCCAAGACAGATAGTGCAAGAAAAAAAAAAAAAAAAAAAACAACAAACACATAAAAGAAAACCTAAAAGAAAGATTTTTGGAGTTTATTAAAGAAATTACATGCCAAAGGTGTTTGCAAATAAATAAGACTGAACTTGATGGACAGAAGATTTCAGTAAGCCTTATCACATATGTTAATCTTTTCGTTCAAAATGTAATAAACCTAAGAAAGATAAGACACAAATGACAAATGATGCACCCCAAAATTTATATTTGTGCTTTCCCCCCAAAAATGGTATTTGCTATAAATTACATATCAGGTATTTGTCAGAAGACAGCTGCAGAAAAGGTTCATAAAGGTCTGAAATTATACTGAAATGGAAGCAATCCAAGAAAATCTCATAGCTCCATGATCATTTTATTTCCACCAATAGCCTGAAAAGCTGTCAATCGAAATATAAGAGCCTTGTACAAACAGGGAAACACCCAACTAGTTATCAGTATTTGAAAATGTAGTAAAGTGTGTACTAGGAAAATGAAGGCATTAGCTAGAAATCTTTATTGAAGACATGAAAGAGCTCCATATGGTTTAAAATGACCATTCTTAATTAATCTAAGAGTTTATAATTACACTGATTTTGGGTTAATATCGTCAGATCTAAACTGCTCCAAACCAGTTTCTGTCAGATAGTTGAGCAGAGCACCAGTCATACCATTTTTCTGTTCTTCAAAGGTTTCTTTCCCTTTCCTGCTTGCATTTCATTTTTTCAGCTCTTTCTTCTATTGCCCTTCAGTTTTTCTGGGTTCATTATGTTCATCATAGCTATAAATAAATAAACAAAGTACAATACTCACTGATTGCTATTTTAGATGCTAAAATTCTAAGACACAGTATTTCAGAGACAGAAAAAAAAAAGCCTGATCTCCAGCATAGTACTTGTTCTATTTCTGGAGTAACCACCAATAGCAAAAATCCCATTACAATAACAAAACCCACAATTTTTCCAATGATCGTGAAGAAAGAAATATTCAAACTCCTCTTAATAAAAAGTTTTCTTAAACTGCTTTAGCCTTGTATTGCATTGCTGAAGAAGTTTTGTACAAATTCTCTGAGGAGTACTTGTATTTCTAGAGAAAGTACACACAGACCAGAAAAAAGAATCACACTGGTTCACCTTCATCTTTGAATACAAAAGATCCCCAAAGTTTTTTTGACATTTTCACCTCTTCTATTCTCTAACTATAGAAGAAAATTACTGTTGCTCGCTCTGGCCTCTCAACCTTTTGGTCAACGGTGGGATCTGCCGAAGAAAAGATGGCTGCAGTTTTAACACATTCATCAGATTTCATCATTAACAGGACTGGCTATTTTTAACCGCAATGGTCATTGCTGCTCAGTTTCTTAAGCCTGACATCCAAGTCTTGCCCAACCATTACCTGTAACTTACCAGCTTTGGATCCTCTCCCAGGGGAGACTATATCTGCACAGCTCTCCAGAATGGCAATTTACACACCATTTGATGCTGCTTCTCTATATATATCTAAAATAGCAGGATCATGAAATAATATTGCAACTGTACCCAACCGAGGAAAAAAGAAACCATATGAAACCATGTAAGACATGCTTCAAAAGAGATCAACAATGCAAGTGTCAGAGCTCAAGGAGAGTTCAGAGTGGATGAGTTCTCATGGGGACCTGAGCTAGCCCTCTAAGTAACTGCAATCCTTCCCCCAAGCCCTTCCTTTTCCAAGGGGCAGTCATTACTGGATACACTGCTGGAAAGCTTAAGAAACTCTGGAACAACCAAAACAATATGATGGTGATAGCATTTTCAGTTCCAACCATGGATGATAAAAGGCTGTATACGGTGAAATTCTACCTCTATAAGAAGCAATAGCTAGTACATCAAAAATATCATTTGAAGATTATGATGTCTTCCTAAGTTTATCATGTGCAAAAGCCCTGAAAGCAGACTCTGATTTCAGGTTTGTGCTTAAGCAAACCTCCAAACTATGGTGATGCAAACCCACCGCATTTTGTGAAAAAAACCAAACGAACAATGTATCCATAAATACTGGGTTTTTTTGCTTTCTGTTTTGTCCATTATAAATGTTTTATGTTCAGACCTTGATACTTTCTGGCTTTTAAAATAAAAACTGCTCATAATATCAGATCAAAATGACAAAAATTTAGGAAAAAAAAGGCAAAAATTTAGAGAGTGAAAACAACTCTAAAAAAATTGATAGCCTCTTTGCAGCAGTATCAAAAATGTAATTCCTTGGTCTCTGATAGTGTTGTTTTGATATGTCACACGCTATTACATCAGTCACGTTCTGTTACGTTAATACATTGAGATGAATCACAGTAACGCTACAGCAGCCAAGAAATGTCAAACACCAATACCTTGACACTAAGTGAGAAACAGGCCTTATGTATGCTTAGGCCTTTTGACTCACCATCTTGTATTCCACAAAAAAACATAATACAAGTTCCATTCACTTACTGGAAGGAGAAAATGAATAAATTTTTCCCTTCAGATGGATTTTGATTTAAGCAAAAGAACTGTAAAGTTGAAATACTGTAAGATTTCATCTTCTTAGACTATCACCTCTCCATTTTAAACACAGGTATATTAATTCATTCACCCTGTTGTCATGAAAAAGCTAGTCATTGAAATGGGTAAAGAAGGGATGATGGAAAGTCACTAAGAAAATGCAAGCATGTTTTGTTTCCATGATGTAACATGGAGGTTTTGTTGCGTCTGGTGAGGTAACAAAACAACTAGTGTGGAATTCTCGCTTCCGTTTTTCCTAATGGATTATCAGCAACAGCTAAAGCAGAAAAGAAATTATGTGAAATAACGTATTCAAATTTAGGTGACAAAAGCATCTGTAATTTTAACACTGAGTAAGGTCACTGATTCAGCTTTAACTTTTTTTCAAGTATCCGCAAAAAAGACACACACAGAGAAACAAGTGATTTGTGGGGTTTTTTTAAAAATAGACTGGCAAACAAACGGACTTGTGATTAACTCAGGGACTACAGTTATTTTTCAATACCCAGCAACTCTGCTAAGCACAACAGTTCCTGATATTACAACAATCCTGTACTGACACCACTTCTAATTTAAATATCTATCAGAAAGTCTAAAAGAAAGTCTTCGTTTGGTCAGTTTAACAGATGATTTACATCCGTAGTCAAACCACCTCTTCATCTTCTTTTAGAGGCTGAATACATTCATCTGTATTTTTATCACCTGTTCTGGTAGACCTGAAGCACAATTTCCCTCTACCGAATTTGAGTATGCAGCCATGTAGATGTTATCCTCCTTTTGTAGCACGTCTTCCAGGAAACCAACCGGGAAGGTGTCAGCGGCAAAGACTCTGCAATAGCAACTTCATGGACTCTTTAAATTATTCCACTGCAAGTGTTAACCTCACACTACATTTACATTTGGAAAGTTAGTCCTCTTGAACTCACTCCAGGCATTAAACAGACTCAGAGGGCTAGATTTAATAAGAACAACTTGGTCAGAGTAGCTTAAATTTATACAAGTACAAAGGGAAGTCGTTAGAGATGCAGTTCACATAAAACCATGCATTTATGCATTTTGATTCTGCCCCTTTTTCTACTTTGGCAGAAGAACATGAGGAGAAGAAAAAAGGAGATCAAAAGCTATGGAAGTTTTGCAAGAAGCCAAGTTAGTTCATAAGACCACAGAACAAAGTAATGTTATTTCTTAAGTTGATGTGGCCTTAAGTGTCTTAAAAATGCCTCGAGCGTGCCAGAGGCGAACAACTCCTGCAGACCATCGTACTTCTTGTCTACTTTTTGTTCATTCATTAGAAGTTTTCTGTGTCGTCTCTTACCTAACTCCATCTTCCCCCTGCTCTGAAAACACTTTAGTTACTTTGAGAGTACATCTGCAAAATATGCTCTCCCTGCCACACTCACTTCCCGCATACACGTGTACGCACACATACCCATGGACATGCATCTTTTTTGTATAAAAATGGGGTTTGTTTAATCTTTTCTTAAAAATTGTTGGGATCTCCTTTGCCTGTAGATTTGCTATGCTTTACAGAATTACCAGCTGTCACTAAATTCATGTGCTGTTCATAAATCTTAACTGAATTTTTTGGACAGCTGTTCATCTGGGCATAAACACATTCATTCTAATAGCTACATTAGCTCTACAACTTTATTTTGTTGTGGTTTTTTAACTTTCACTCAGTATAATTACTTCAGACATTTCTCCCATCAAATAAGTTTTTGTGTGTTGAGAGCTTTCTTACTTTCATTTGTTTTAAGCCAATCGACTACATTTTTTTTTTCATAGCAGATGCTGTAACATGATGGACAGTCTGTCATAAACAGACAGACTTGGTCTAAATCCATCGTCAAAAAGCCTCCCCACCAAGAATGAAGAGCTGGTCTCCTGGGAGTATCAGTCACCGCTGAGCACACCTTCCCCAGCCTTTAGTCAGCACAACTCCTGGGCGAATTTCAAACAAGCGACGACGGGTGCATCAATAATAAAGGGAAAAAGCAGTAGTATTTCACCAAAAATACAGCAGTCTGCTTCTCTTCAGGCATAAGCTATCCGTATTATGGGATATTGATAGCACAACAGATACAGCATGGAGGTAGAGGTAGGATAATATGGGAGGGAGAGAGAGAGCAGGTGGGGACAGGGTTTGGATCACAACTGCTGTAGTCAGAGAATAATTCAGTAAATGAAATGTCTCTGTCTCATGTACCTATAAATCCAAAGCCAGCACAAAATGGTAATCTATATTCAGCAGAGAAGACATTCTTCTCAGTGCTAACGGAATGGGGCAAATTTCAATTCTATTGACTCACAAAATGTTTGAGTGATCTTCTGAAGCAGATTGCCTTTCACTTCTTCCCGAGGGCTGCTAACTTTCATTGTTCCCCAGACCAAGAATGACTAGCTGGTATCATCATTGGCAGATAGCACAATTAACTACTGGCCACAGTATAGTTAAATGACTTGTTATTTGTTTTGTCTCAAAATTCACTAATTTTTGATTCCTTGAGATTATAGCAACTTGATCATAGAGCACCCATGTGCTTTAATCCATTTCTTTGGATTTATGGGTATCCTGAGCATCTATGAATCAGATCCGATGTGCTTCAACGCAAGCACACAGAATAAATTCCTGCGTATTAAAGCGCAGTTAACTTCTCTGTGACTATTCATCCACTGCTATAAAACATGGTACAAGTTCATAAAGTAGAAAAATTATCATTATTAATGATTATGTCAGTCAGACTGCAGCAGAACGGTTAGGAACCCCTGGTTTGGTACATCTTCCACTTAAACTAAGCCGAACAGACAGAAGGATGAGGGGGAAAAGACACAGAACACAAATGAAATCTTTGAAGTATGAAGGTTGGCTCACATTTCTGTGTACTTGTTTCAATTTGATTACAGAAGCACGCATAGGTTAAAGAAAAATGAAAGTGGGGAAGCAGAAAAAGGAAGAGGGCAATGAAATGGATAAAAGAAAGGGAGAAGTGAATAATAGGGAAGGATGGAAGACTGGAAGCAGAAAATGCTATGAGATGAAAGTGGCAGAACAAAACTGAGACGTAACAAGGATTATCCATCACATTTATTGCTTTCTGGTGATATGGGCCAAGTACAGAAAAATACAGAAGCAACTGGCAGATCAAACTATATCTGCAGGTCCTCAGTATTCAGCCTTACTAAGAAGAAGTGGTATATGAAGTTTTACACAATTACCAACAGTTTTGAAATTCCATCAGAACTGATCCACTAAATGAGATTCCCTACTTCCCCGAAGACGCTAGTGACCTGTAGTGATCTGTTTGTCAGCCGTTGCATTTGATTTCTTAAGCTGCTTTTACTTAAACTAATAATGTTCCACTAGATTGTGTGAACTAGCCACAGTTGAACAAAAAGGCTCAATTGTTCAATATGTATTTGAGATCTGATACAGATAAGAACACTAGCCATGCTAGGGGTAGAGATCATGCTGCAGCAATTGCCATTTTGCATACGTGACTGCCTTGGCCCTTAGAAACAAACAATGGCAGATGAAAGACTGACTACTGTAATCTAAAACAAAATGAAAGACCACACATTTTTTAAATCTCAATATAAGGGAAAATAGCATTATGTAATGTTTATACACCAAAATTCAGACGTGATCAATCAACCTGCCGCTGGATGTCACTGTCTTTGAGAGCTGAAAACATTTTAGGGGAGAAAAAGGAAGAGAGAAAGAATGAAAATACCCACCTGTTTTCTACAGACTTAAGACGTAAAACATTCAAACCTCTTAGATTAAAAAGTATTTTTTACATTCTTCCTTTTGGCTTTACTTCCAGAACGGTTCTGCTTAGTAGGTGGATGTCTGAAAAGAGCTCTGCAAATTGCTTGCATAAAGCCAACCAAACAACTGTAGTGTAAAAGCATTCCTCTGGCATTGCACAGACATCTGAAAGAGACAGCACAGAAAAGAGGAGGCGGATTTTCCATTATTCCAATGCATTTACTATGTTCCGATGGACTGTTGTGATAAGGAGGCACAAATCAATTTGGATTTTGCATTCCATGTAATTGCATATACGTTGCAGTATTTTGAGGCTTTCTGTGCAATCTGAAAGCTACCATCAGCACAATAAAGCTGCTTCTATCAGTTGCCCCACCATAACCAATTTTTCTAGAAAAGATGTATCTTTGCATCTGGGAATCAGAATAGAATTTTTGGTTGAAGATTGCTAGGGCTTGAATCAAGATCCACTAGACATCATAATTAAAGCCTTTTTTTCTAATCTGCCAGAATGAAGTGGCTTAAAGCAGGCAGAAATCTTCCCATATACTCTCTCTTGTTAATACAGAGATGAAGTAAATGTATTGCATCAGAGCAGACTGAATTTTACAGTATTTCAGGATTGCCTGCCACTGTAGTTATGCTTTGTTTTACTCTCCAGGAAGCAAAGCAATACAGAATCTCCTGTTTTACCAGGGAGGGATCTGGCAGCCATCTGCACGGTTCCAGAACAGAGCATGACTCACACATGAGAGAGATACATAATTCATGGGATGTTCCAGGGCTGCTTCCATTCTCTTGTCTAAGAGGTGAAAAGCTGTGTCAGCAAGGGGGTCTGCTCAGCAAATTGAGTTCTGTGTAAAGAGGCATCATAGCAGAGATTTGGATCTTTAGATGGGGATGCTAACACCGCCAGGTGACTCGGCAATCCAACTGCACACAATGCTCAGCTCGATGGAGTAGCAGGTTGCTTAAAGAATTGTCATCTTTCCCTGCGAGGTATTCCTAGAGCACTCCTTATCACCTCTATGTTTCAAGTATAAGTATCCTGATATTTTATGGTGTTTGTGGAGTCAAAAAGATTCATCACTGATGCTGCAGATTGCTGAAATTTTAAAATGAAATGTAAAAGGCAAGCAGGGAGAGGTGAGAATCATGCTGTCTGTTTCTAGTCACTTTTTTAGGTCTCTCCACAGGATAAAATGCAAAATAGAATGACTGTGTTCCAAAAATATGAGTTATTCATACATGGTAAAAGATGTAGTGTATTCAAAAAGCCACAGAAGGAAGTTCTTGAAAGCTTCCTTGCCTCTTCACTTGGGGAAGAAGAAATATGAGGATAGCGAATATTGTCACTAAGATAACTGCCGTATCTTCTACAAGTAGCTTTAGCTTTTGTAGACACCTGTCTCTCCCTTAACGATGCCAGCTACGCACCATGCATTCCAGGACTGCAGCAGAGGTGAAGCAGCAGTAATTATTTTGCTGTTGTCAGCCCATAGTCTCATAATTCCTTGTGGAAACTGGCATTTCATGTTCCAACTACCGAGAACATAATTTTCTAACTATCATCAGCTCACAAATCGTCTTCAGTAGAAGAACCTTTCCCAAAGTTCCACCATGGCAGTACTCTAAAATATCCCTGGGTGACTGATTTTGTCAAGTCTAATCACCTTGGCTAAGATAGCTGAGATTTCAATTTGCTTATATCTGGACTAGAATTTGCTCAGGCGTGAGCTTTCAACGCTAGGGAAGACTGTGTATAAGGGCATTGCGTTGACTGTAAACGCTTGGTGATTAAATCACCTTTTTCAGGACAATTTTCAACTTTGCCAGGGAGACTCCCTGATCAGTGATCCATATAATTACTTTTCCATGTAGATTGAACTTGAGAACTGTTCATTAATACTCTAAATATACAGATATCAGTGTTTAAATATCCACAATCATAAATACTGCCAGATGCAAAAATTTTAATGGGTTTTGTTTGGATACAGTGGTGTAAAATATGCAAGAATATAAAGACACTAGAAATCAGGAGACTCATCTGCAATGGACAACACACATTGGTGGGAGTTGCTATGGTACTTGATTTCTACAGGGGACTTGAAGTTGATGACACCCACACACACGCACCCCCAAATGAATGCTCTGGTCACTGCAGTATTGGTTGGTCTTGCTTCAGTGTTTTCCAATGAAAGGGAAATTATGTCACAAGCACAACCTATAGAAAGTAAAATACTAAAATAATTCCAGGAGAAACTGTATAGATATAATAAAACCAGCAACAAAAAAAATCTAAAACCTCCCAGGTTTTTTCTTTCCCTGGACAGATAACTTCCAAATGTCACAGGCTGCCTTTGCTGAGCCCCAGAGACAGAACGGTCAATCTGAGATGCCAAAGTAGCAACCCAACACCACTCTATGTCTTTCATTTTAGAGCACTGCTTCTGAAAAACCAATTCAGATACGGAATAACATAAAAATGTTAAAAGCTTTATGAGAGATATGTCTTTTTTATGTACGTTTTTTTCTTACTTATCATCTCAGTAAAAGAAAGAGCAACTACACAAAACAGTAGACTCTTCAGTACTGCTAATATACCTGATGATTGTATTTGTGCATTTATATCACCCAGATAACTCATTCACCCCTGTGGCCAGTATTCATTTTTATCCGTACCTAAATAAGATTTTTAACTTGAGAAATAAAAGCCTCTAACTTGGATTGTTTATACTGTGCAAGATTATCAACTGGTAATGAATTTTTTCGTATGTGATAGGGACCTCACAGCATATATTATTCAATGCTCAGTCTGAGACCACTTACATCTTTGATGTGGTATGCAGATTAAACTATGGTACGTCTAACGCTTCAAATATTCAAATATTCCCCAATTTACAGGTATTAAAATGAAGCACACAGAAAGTACGTACTCCTCTTGAGGGATAAAACCACATTAGCTCCAGTCACAAAAACAGTAGAGAAAGTAGTCCATCACTGTACCCAAGCTGCTAAACTATACCTCCCAAGGCTTCCAGTTCTCTATGCAAGCTCAGGGATAGCAGCACTACACGCTAAAAATACCCAAAGCAAACTGCCTGAAGGCACCTGCGATGTTCTGTACCCAAACATCCCAACTCGACTCAAATCTGCTGAGTCCAAGCCTAACAATCAAAATAAGACAATTCTTCTGCACTAATTCTGATCTTTGCACATATGAACTCGTCAGTGTGGGAATCCCACACAACTATTGTTTCTTTGGCAATATGAAACTTTGGTGACACAGGTTGAACCTTCAGAGCTTTGGCAGAACCACTATTTCAGCTTATTGGCTTGGTATTCTAGCTTTTGTGTGTGCAAAGTAATAATATGATGCCATCAAGTGCAGTCCTAATATACCTTGCAATTATAGCACCAAGTTCTAATTACACTGTTATTGTCAATTGTTATGATGAGAATTTCATTTTTTTTTGTTGTTTGTTTGTTTGGGTTTTTTTACTTTAAGGGAATAGGAAACCACACAGAAAAGCATGGTTGTGGATTTTAATTGCTGAGCCTTAATCACAAAAAATAGTGAGAAAGGGAATTAGCCAAATACAGTGTAGCAGAAAAAATTACTCATATCCATGCAGTTTGCCATAATGACATCTGGGACCGTCAAAACTGTCAGTTAAGCCTCTACAGCATGAAACTTTGAAAAATATCTACATTCTGAACTCAAGCTAAGTTTAACAAGCTTTCTGCACTTCTAATTCTCAATACCAAAGTCTTTGCAGTAGGTTGTAAAACAAAATACCCACCGCCCCCCCCCAACAAGGTTAGAACTTCAGCCAACAAAAGTCCCCACTCCACTGACTTCAATGGATAATATAAAGTAAAGATTCAGCCCACACTATTAAATATGGGGTTTACCAGGTAATGTTGCCCTAAATTTGAGATTCAAGATGGGAAATAACTGAGACACTGTGGTATTCCTAGAAGAAATCACATTTATACAAGAAATGGTTCCCTTTGTGGAGATTTAATTCATTCGATAATGCTTTTTAAAAGCATTTATATTTTTCTGTTTTTTAACGTGGTGAGCTGCTTTCTGTGAACACCAAAACCTGAATTTAATTGTAGTTACAGAAATGTAAGTCTGCACCCGCTATTTCTATGCAGCGTGTCACTTCCTATTTTTTCCCTGTTACATACTGAACTATACCAAAATTAATTTTAGGATTGTACACATTTTTAAAACAACATTTTAAAACCTTAACAGCTGACAACAATAATTTAATTTCATTTTCCACATCTTCTAAAATGCTAGAGAAAACATAATTCAAAGTCCGTTTCCTGCAAACTGTACCATTGACTTTTCTCACACAGATGTTTTTTAGAAGCAGCCTCCTTGGTACTATTGAGATTTTCCTGTTTCCAGAAAATTCTCTGTAATTCAGAGCAGATTACAAACTTCAAGGAAAAAAAAAAAAGAAAAAAACCCAACAAGCAAACCCCACAGTAAAGACAAGGAGGAAACAATAAAAATGAAGCCAAAAAGGCATAAAGTCAAGCATTCCATAAATGACTAGAGTTCCTGTGAGAGATATGTTCTCCAGATGGTTTAGTATTGAAGGCAATACACTACTATTTATATGTGTTTTATGCTTCCTCAAGAAAAGAAATCGAGTGTTTCCTCCGCTTTGGGCATTGCCTGTTTCCCAAGAGTACTGCTCCATCAGAAGTGCTCTCAGCTTCCCAGACATCCAGAATCGGTCCTCCCTCCCTCCTTCCCGCTTGCATTCCTCTTCCATACAACACATTACCTCCCTAACTTCCAACCATTTACTGACTCATCAAACATGTTGTCAAGCCTCCTAAGTCTCACTAGAAGTAAACTATTTCCTTAGTACTCATTCAACCTTTATTGCGTGAACTGTTTTTTAATTTTCTTTAATGACATGAGTTTGGAGACACAGATATTCATGCTGTTGTAGCATACATTATTTCTCTAACACATTTTATAGGTAACAGGTGATTAAGTCCTGGAACATTTCTACATAAAACTGCTAAGAGTTTGCAAACAAGTATTACTATTATGACCATAATATCCAGGACAAAAAAGCCTTAAGAAATTTTTTTAGTTAATTGTTTCACAAAAGGCCTGGATATTTTTTTCTAATTTAATACTGTAAAAGAAAAAAAATATGACTTAGGCATCCAAATATTCTTTACTATTAAAATCATTTAAAGGTCTGTTGTTTTTGTTAGTAGTTTGACCCCTTTCAAAGATTAGCAAATATCGAATTTTTCATGAAATTTCTTTTTATCATCTTACAGTATGTTAATAGAGGAAATATTTATTACTTTCTTGTCCTGTCAAATATTCTGTATATGAAAAACAAATATAGGTAAAAGAGACAACCTGGGAGGTGAGAGCTGAGACAACAGTACTTGCTGGTGAAGCCTCAGTTGTGAACCTTTATCTGGGCTGCTGCTATTTAGAGGTTGTCTTGTGTATCTTGAATACTTTAGTCTTCCTTACTGTATTTTCCATACGTACATTCATTAAAACTATTTCACTGTGAAGAAGTCACTGATGCTGAAGTCTTCTGTCTCTAGCAGACAGCACAATCTACTATACACAATCTTTCCTAATGCCTAAAGTTTACCCATGAGACAAAGCGCAGTCATGATGTAAGCTGGTACACAACCCTAAAATCAAATCTATTTTCAGCTGCTTACATGAGGGATGAATTGAAATCCAAGTGTACTAAAGTACAGCTAAAGAAAGCTTGCTGGGCAAAATGATCAAACGATTTCCTCGTATTCTTTCCTAGATAACTTGGCTGATACACTATTTCTAACCCAACTCGGTCCATTATTTTTTTTTTAAGTTTTACTTTTGGGTCTTCGGAATAGTGCACAATAATAAACAAATATATTATTAAGCTGGACTCAGATCTACTTTGAGCTTTTATTTCATCTTCTGCATTTCTTTTGCTTCTTCATTGTGCAAATTTAACAGTAAGCCAAATGCTTGAAGTTTCAAAGACGTTAGTCATATAATTATATATCAGAGCATGACAGAAATCACATAAAGATCAGAAGAAAACCTCAAAAGAACTCATCTGAAGGAACACAGTTTCCAAACTTGGCAATATTTTACATTACAAGACAGTACATTAATAACGTGTCACGGGTGAAGTGCCGGTGAAGAACTTAGATTGAAGGGTTAATAACATCATTTCCACATCGTATTAGACAACCTCGGCCAACTTCAGCTGTGCTTGTACAGCAACAACAGGTCAAGTATTTTAGTTTTTACAAATAATGAAACACGCCCTGAACACTGCTCTTTCTTCCTCTACATGGGAAATTCTTAAATAAAAGGATGAAGTATTTCTTATGGCTAACGAGGATATTGTGAAAGTACAAAATTGTGTCTAATATTTCACCTTCTCTTTTCTCACAGCCAATATACTAACAAACTTCTGAGTAAAGGTCTTTGCACCTAAAGACATATCTCCATGGACTATATGTGATTAAGAAAATAGAATCTACCCTGTGCTACATCTCTGAAAGAATCCAGAAGTCTAAAACAATTATGCAATGTAATCATTGTAAAATAGGCCACAAAGGGCACCTTCCAGATATAGAAAGTGATTTCAGTACAACGCAGGAGTGGGTTTCACTTCCAGTGTGATGGTACTTCTGCTGAAAAGGACAAGGCTTTAGAGAACTGGACCTCGTTCCGTGACCCTCGTATAGTTGCAGTGCCCTTCAGAGGCCAGTCCTTCTGATCCTGCAGGTAAGGCCACAGCATGGGACAGCAGCCACCTTACCTCCTGTCTAAGCTCTGCCACACAACCATCACCTGATAGCTCATTTCTCTGCGCTTCAGCCCTCCCATTGGAGAATGGGAATAAGGCTGATTGACCACAGAAAATACCGCATTACCAAATGATTACATCAAAATCTCAAAAGCAAATAAAACTAATCTCATAGCTAACTTCTGTATTACTGCTTTTAGCCTGGTGATTATAGCCTGCAGGGTTAGAATAGGAATTGTTTTAGCTCACTTCTCTAGAGACAATAGCAAGCTCTAGCCACGCTCTTACCAATTTCCAGATATTTATACTCCATTTCTCAAAAAAAAAAAAAAAAAAGGGCATGTAATAAGTACCTGGGCTTCAATGGACCACAGTCAAATTTCAAGCTCTATAAATCTCAGCACAATTTCTACCTACTTTAATTCAAAAAGATTTTATTAGGTCAGTGGAGTTCCAGTCATTTATATCAACTACAAAATGCTGAGGGACAAAACAGGGAAAGATCTGTAAGGACACAGACGCAGCAAGCCCGACGTGCTATATGGCCTCACTGCATTTTGAAAAGAAAGAGGTTAAATTCAGTCATTTTAACATACTTACCAGATCTCTACTAAGCAACTGGAGGAAAACAGTGTGAAGGATCACATTAGAAATTGTTGGATAAAAAATTAAACTGAAAGAGTATCTTTGCAGTAGCTCTATTCTAACGTGGCGCATGGAAGATGAACGCAACATGAAATGCCAGATAGAAGAAGTGGGAGATATGTAAAATAGTTCTTCAATCAAAATAAGCAAGCTCCGCTGTTTTGCTGGAAGTACTCCAGCAGTCATGGTGGGGTTTCCTGTATCTGATGCCATAGCAACAATAATCCATTTTAAAAATTGTAGTAAGAAGGTAATATATTATCATGACAGCTACGTTAAATGACTGCCTCTCCTGTGTTATGCTCTTGACTTTACACAACAATGTTCAGATGTTTTTTAACAAAGTTTTCAAGATGAAAATAACATGGTGTCAAAATATTTTTTCTAACCAATCAGCACTATTGAAAAACATCACTGAGCTTTGCGTTTCCATGACAACTAGTCTCAAATGTTACAAAACTGCACCAAATTTACTTACAAAGAAGGTTTCTTGCACGAAAAATTGGTTCATGTAACATACTATACCATAAAAAATTATGTATGTAATGTATGCTCATAACAAAACCTGTATTGGTGATCTTTAAGTTCTCTAGATCTTTGTAGGAACTTTTCGTATTTGGTACGGATATAATATATTTTGTTTCTTCTCTGTTTTAATAAAACACAGACTTAGCTATGGATCGCTGATTAAAAAGTAGCTGCAAAACCTATAAATACAAGAATTTGAAACCATTACTTATCTCCATCAAACAGAGCAGGCCTTTGAAACATTTTTGGCCTGCATGGATAGCTACACAATTACAAGAAAAAAAATATTATTCTATAGTTTCCCTGTGGCTTTCCACTGGGTCTTTGCTCCACCATCAACAGCTGAGAAACTCGACTTCATTGCTTCTGCTAAAGACAGCTTATCTTGGGATTCCAATGATTTGTGGTTAAGGAAAATAATCCCCTTAATATACTGGCAGAGATGCCTTATCAAACACGGTCTGCTATGGGATTAACAATTTATTATCAAATCTAAAATCACTCCAATTAGTGGCATAGTGTGATTAGTGGAATAAACATCATTAGAGTATTATAAATCAAAAACCAAATTTCACTTATGGTGGATTTGCAAATAGCCAAATATAAATTACAATCAATTTGCAATGGATTATAGCATACTTTAAGAGGGATTTTTTAATAATAGTTGGACGGGAAAAAAAATTGGATTTCCAGTACCATTCCACCTACCTTGTTAGTAACAAATTCTTAAAGCACACAGAAAAGTAATAATGACAGTGCTTAAATTAGGTATCTTTTGACAATTAACTAGAACTTCTAATAAAGTAGTACAATCCTTTTTCAGTAACCCTGCTATATGCATGTTCAGGGACTCTGAGAACTACAAAAGGAATCAGAAAAAGGGGGGGTTATAACCTGTATGAAGTGAAGTGGAAAGTCAATGATTTAGAATAATGATTAACTTTTAAACGGTTATAGAATATTCTTCTAACTCACCTTTCTGCAGATGTGACTTTCTTTTGATTAAAAAAAAAAGAATTTTGATGTTACTAACAAATGGGTTCAAAGTCAGTCAGAATCTGGGCTTTAATTGGTTGACATAACCCAAGCTGGTACTTTATTACAATATGGACATCTAATCAAAAATAAAAGAGATGTCAAAGAGTTTATACGTACTTGATTCTTTATTAAGAGACTTTACTACATCTGTCATTCTTGTGACCTCTGCTATAAACGATAAAGAATAGCATTTTTCATGACTAAAATAGAATGAGAAAGCTCTGGATTTCTGAGCTTTATCCAGGGGTTTATGTCATGACTGGTATTGCTTTGAGTACAGAAATCAGTCTTTCAGAAAGCACTTTAGAAAGTGCTGGTTAGATTGTGCTCTGGCAAAGATTGCTGAAAACCCTACCCACACTGCAAAGCAACAGCTCAGAAGAGTCATTCCAAATGATTTCTATGCAAATCATTAAATGAAAAAAAGATTACCAAATCCACACATTTTCAAGTTATTTGTCTGCCTCATTGGCAAGTTCTGGTGAAAGACCGTTCTGCATCAAAGAACAGGATTCAGTGAAGCACATTGTGATCAATCTAAATGAAGTATGAAACAAAATTTCTCTGCATTGATTTCACTACATCTTGCAATCATCATTCCAGCCTCCTTGATTGACTCTTAACATGACAGCAAACACTTTTTTAGAGTGACATGTCTATAGCATCAAATACGTTCTGGCACAAAGTACCCGTTATTAAGTATCCTTTAGAAAGTGACATTAAACCCCCACAAAAAAAGACTAGGTAAGACACATTCAGGTTCTGTCTAGATGATAGAAAGTAGCTACAAACCAATCCCCGCATAGAATGAGGAATTCTGAGGAAACTACATTGTTTTGTATGGATAAAAGGAAGAATCTGCTATTGTAACTCGGCTTGACAGTTACTTGACTACTGAATCGGCCTCTGTCAGACGTACATGAGGCCCCGGTACTCACTCTAGGCAACAGTCTTACAACCAATAAGAAATAGCATTAATTTCTTTCTGTTTAAGACTTGGATCCACAAACAGCTCATTATTTACCAAGTAATTAAATACTAGAACAGTCACTGTAAGTGAGCTAACTATAACCATATGTGCTCTACAGATGGAAGAAACAGGTAAAGAAACCCAAGCGTGCTTTTTCATACCACGGCAGCATCAGAGAACGGTGAACTTAGTTTCGATACTCCCAAATCTCAAAGAATTGTAGTGAAAACAACTTGAAAGTTTTGCCTTTTTTCCTAACTGCTTTAAATGCTTTGGATGCCAAAACCAAACGAGCATGGCTTTTCTTTGTTTAGATGCAAAAGCAATCTCATTCACTCCTATGCACAAGAAATCAGCCAAGTCAAGTGTCAACACCAATCTTTCTCTAAGAGTTCCCGAGTCACCCTCACAATACAGTTTCCATTTTGGGATTTGAAGGGATAGCCAGTAACTTCTGAAAAAAGCTTTTTGAGAAAGCAGAATTGTTTGGGATTTAAAAAACAGAACAAACACAAAAATCCCTGATATTGCAGCAAGCTTTTAATCCTAAAAGTCCATCTCAATTACAAAGAAACTGTAAAACCACGCAAAATAAATACTCAACCACTGAAAAAGATAGAAAAGTAACAAAAATTTCCGCTAGTCAATTCAGCCTTCTCACTGCTTTGCTAGCGCATGTGTTGATCCCATTAAAGCACACTAAGGGCTGTAATGTAAGCACTGAGTCAGACTGCAAGTTCCTCTGTTCTCTCCTCAGCAGGGACAAACTGTGGATACAGACTATTATGTGACACTGTGGATGCAGAACAAGGTGAGTATGCAGTGACATTTCTCTAAAACAGGTCTCCCAACCTCCAGGGAATTGCAGGACAAGGAGTTTTTGAGCCAGAAGATATTAGTTATCTCTGAATAGATTTTTCTGTGTTTGTGTATACCATTTTTGACCCATGTAAACTTTCATCATGTTCTTGTGGCAGAGTTCCCCGGTTTGAGCACACTCTTTTCTTTCTCCTGAGCCTGGCACCTCCTAATTTCAGCTGACTTGCCCTACTTCTTGTCTGAAAAGAGACAACGGATGTCATTCCCAAGAGGTCTTCTCTATGCGATGCATGAGTTAGAGACCTCTGTTGTGTGTCTTAGCCATCCTTTCTCCTGTCTGAAGCATCTTGGTGTGTATCATCAGCCCTCGTATGGAAGCCTTGCCACACACCGGAACACCAATTTCAGCTTTCTCTGCTGCTTTCATTATACTATGCTCTTTTTTAAATGGCAAGCAACAGAGGTACATGAAGTATTCCAAATGCAAGTACCCCACAGATTTACAAAAGAGGTTAATAATGTTCTCCATGTTATTTTTTTAATCATTTTATGATAAATCCTAGTATTTGGGACTCTTTTGGGGCATTTTTTGAGAATTGAGCTAAAGTCTTCCCAACGTGCTTGAATCAGTTAATTCATTTTAATGGGTTAATGATTTCAACAACAAAAACGTCATCCTCCTGAACCTCCTATGGCAACATGGCACCTATTCTCTGCCTGCCCCGCCAAGAACAAATGTGTTGTTGGGTGCATTAATGTTACCTGAAGCAATCTGTTGGCCTCACTGCCTCCAGCAAGCGGGCATGCAAAATTCACAAGAGAAATAATTGTTTTAATGTCTTTGTCTTGATCTTCATCTCAGGAACTGCCACCACAAAATCCGAGAAATGAATTTAACTCACTCACTAGCTTAAAGAAAAATTCCTACTGTTCTTCCTCAACCTTTTCAGTAAGATATTCTCTACCTTCACCAATACATAAGCAAACAACAAGCTTTATTAAACCTCTTTTATATGTGGGCCATTTAACGTTCTTCTATGTTCATCAAATGACTTCGCCCCACCTTTACCCTTGCCAAACCACTAAGACAAATTAAAGAGGGAGCGATACATTTTCTAGGAGACAGTTCAATATATTCTCATCTTTGCCCCGTGCAAGACTTTTACCACCTTCTTACAATTACTCTTGGGGCTAAGACAGGAGCAGAAGGAAGGTCTGGGGTTTTTTTTGTCTCTACAAACAGCACTGCAACCTTTTTTCATCAGTTTGGCCAGAGAGCCTGGTATCTAAGATTACATTTCAAATACGATAATTAATTGCCAGAATTACAACCATAGTGACATAAAAGATAAAGCCAGATGCTCCCTTAAAAATTACACACAGAATCATGCTCACTGCTATATGCTGTCCAGATTTTTGACAAGGGCCTGGGAGGACACGGGTGACTGCCCAATGCCACCACCTCGGAGCTGCCTCATGAAACTTCTGGAGCACAGATGGATTTCTGGAGAGAAATGGAAGCACACATGCAACAGGCTGAAAGTTCAAGTTCAAGACAATGATTGTGTGGCTTTTTATGCAAACTAAGCACTTATCAGGGTTGGTTAAAGCTGCATTTGTAGAGAATCCATAAAGATACTCATGAATAAAAAACACTTGCTGGCCTTTGGTGTAGGGTAATCACTGGGTCTCTGGAGAAACAACTGCAGGAGAAGCATGAATCTTCTGGAATATCGTATCTTAACCATTTTAAAACTCAAAATATTCTTAATCCCATGTGTAGAATTAGACCCACACTGAAATCATTCTTCTGGCTTTCTCAGGCCTTTAAATATGGCCAGGCAATTGAGAGAAAACAGTTTCAATTAGAGCAATTTTTATAGGCAAGTGATAAATCCCTGAAACCAGGAGTTTATAATAGCAACACTCACATAACTGTAATACAGCTTCACTATAATAAATCAGTTGCTTGTCCTGCAAGTCACATGGTCTATAAATCAGAAATTTGGAATGTAAGTCTGAGCACCTGTTCATAAATCAGCAATACTGATCAACAGTAGGAATAATATTTTGGCAGTAAATCACATTTGTCAAAGATATTCCCCTGTGTTAGCTCACTTAAAAATTGCTTAAAGTTGTATTTCAGAGATTCTCCCCACGAGTGTCCTGAACGTGCCTGGTGTAGATGCTGTTAGTGCAGCTCTGGCTGTTCAGAGTAGTTAGAGTTAGTCCGGGGGACGCTTTGTAAAGGCGTTTCTGTTACTAATATTAGTGTTACAATAGCAGTTAGTACCCAAATAGACATCTGAAACTCTGCATGCCTACTTCAAGATGCAGAGCTCTTGCTGAAGAGCTGAAGGCCATGCAGCCCTGTTCCCACCAGGCTTAGTGCCTAAGCAGCAAAGCACATACACAGTCTCAGTCATGCCTCTGCTGGTACTGCAGGCCTGTCCCAAAAAATAATTGCCACTTGAAAGGTAGACAGGTACAACAGGCATGGACATACAGGGAAATGCATGTAACATGGTAAAACAATGAGGCTGAAAGACAGCAATATGCTCTTATTGGTTTGGGCTCATTAGTTACTACCCAGCTTAATGCGACAGCTCTTGTAACCCCATCTCTTCAGTAACAACTACAATTTTCAAGCACAACGCAAAAGTTTTGCCTTAAAAAGGAAGAAAACAGCATAAATACGAAAAGTATTCTGGTTTATTTTCTGGTTTGCCAGTGCAAATTTGCCAGTGGTTTTCTTTAAAACAAACAAACAGAAAAAACCCTGTGACACTGAATTTCAAACTTGTAAAACCTTTTCTAGTACAGTGAGAATGGCACTTTCTAGATAACACTTCTTCCTAGCACATGCGTTTAATGTGAAGCATATTTCTAAGTGAAAGCTATTTATCTCCCCAGTGCAATCAGTAAACACACACATGCACATGTTCGTTAAGAGCAGTTTTAATGTTCTGTGTTTACTGAACTCAGGAAGGGTCATCAGGGTTCAAGCGTAACTTTTCTTTCCTCCATCCTTTGATACTCACAGAAAATGAGGGAAAAGCTACTTATAGCTTTATTACTTGTTCTCTATTACTGAATTTTGAATAAATTATTTCTGAAAAATAACATTCTGCATCAACAACAATGCAGAATGAAATAAGTTTCTTTCCCCAGCAGAACTATTTATTGCCTCTAATAGAAACCAGTGCTACCACTGTTAGACTAACTTTGCTTTGCTACACTATACCTAATTCCATAGCTTCTAAGGAGAGATGGAGATTTCTCCTGTGGAAATATGTAAATTCCAAAAGGCATACCTGATACTGCTATAGGAAATAATGTGCTAGAAGAATACAGTTTCTATTCTTAACACTGTTGTTTCTTCAGTTTACAGGAACAGCACCCATATACTGACTTGGTAACAGAACTAAGTTACAAACTCAACTCATCTCCTCTCCATCTACTTGCAATTCTGGTGGCTAAAGTGAGAAAAAAAAAAAGAAATTAATGCCATTAAAAACACCCCTCCAGATCTCCCAGGAACTTTGGACATGCAGAGTGGGATTCCAGGAATGACGAAGCGTTTGCCCTTGAAGAGCACTCTCCAAACATGCCTGCCACTGCCTCTCGCAGGGCACTACACATCTAACTAAATGAGCAAATAAAGGGCAGGGGGGGAATCTGTGCAGACATTAATCTTAATAACATGGTCTTGTGCAGTCACCAACAACCAAGAAGGCCTGATATATTCCTTTTGCTCCAACACCTTCTTCCAAGGCCTGTTGTACAAGCACATATTGGGCATAATATTTCACAGCAGTGATCAGAAAGCAGGAATTTAGACAGTAAGTTGCAGCTGCCCCCCCCAAATCAATGTAGGTTCATGCTCTGGAGGCAGGAGAAGCATACTTCTGGGGGATTATGAATTACAAAACTGGCTTATCCAGAAAATTAATACAAAAAATAGAGAAAGATTAATTAACTAGAATATCATGTAGAATCCTTGTGTAATTACAAGTTCAGATAGCAAGACTGATACGAAGTCCCTAGTTAAGCAGTATTTTCATATTGGATTTTTGAGTAGTGAACTAGACTAGTATGCTCTGTTTAAAAAAAAAAAACCTTTATTTTTTCTCAAGCAACTTTCAGAGATGTGGTTGAGGTTCTCGTATTTGTGATGTTTGTAAGAACATTCCTCCATAATGCAGATTGCCTCTGTTTGAATGATTTTACCTCCACAAACTGAAAAAAGGGAGTTACAATGGGAAAGATTAAGCAAATTTAGCACAAAGCTTGACATGCTATGATGAAGTAATTATGGAGTATCTATAGTTTGCCTTCACAATAAGCAATTTCAATCACAAAGTTTGTGATCTAACAGCTGCTGCTGTCTATTAATTGCTGAGAAATATTTTCTCTGATTTTGCTGGAACTTCTTCCTGGTGCATGTTTTTTTATGGAACATGTAGATGGAGACATGCGGAAGAGGAGCAAGCCCTGTAGCAAACATGTTTACAAAGCTCAGGTTCCTCCAAAATTTTATGATGTGTTAGCAGTTGTGTTTGTGTCTTTGAATCATTTCAAAATATTTTGAAATGGTATTAAAATCTCTGCCAAGCAATAAATTTTAAAGATTCACACAGTCTGCCAAACTGTAAAAAAAGCATTGCGAAGAACAACCTTTGATTCCAAAGGGAATTTGTAACTGTGCAAGGAAATTGAAAGTATTTGATAGTTATTTGTAAAGAATTATGTCCAGACTTGTGAAAGATTTTAATAGCATGATATAATGTAGATAAAATATTTCTGCCATATATGTATTTCCAAAGAATCTCTCAAGGATTCTTGACCAATCTCTAGTAATTGAAAAGATTATAAAACTGTTTCTGAAGTACAATTGCAAACTGTTAAATGCATGCAACTGTGAACAGGTAAGGCAATTCCTTTTATCAGCTTATTCCTCCAACAAAGGTACGGTTGCTCCAGTGCGTACTGTTTTGACACCCCAGAGGTGACTGTTTTGAATATAGCACCTAAATGAACCAAAGTTTGCATGTATTTGAAGGAGAGGAGAAAGAGGATAACAAAGGAGAGGTAAACTCATTGTCACCAATGTGTTAACTTCACTTGAGCTCATCTTTTTTCTTGCACAGGTGATTATTTTTGCTGAGTTATTCCTCCAGTGGATCCAAGAAATTAAATACAATTTATAAAGGAAAGCAAAAAAAAACATGGAGAGACTACAGTTTCCTGGAAATCAGATATTCACTTTTTTTTGCCCATCTCTCCATGTCTGCATTGTCCAGGATACATTAGGCTTTTGAAATATAATCACATAAACAGATAAGAATTGGTAAGATCCAATCTGGAAGTTCAATATTAAATTATAAATAAAAATCTGAGGCAGATGCAACTCACCTCCTTCTCTGAATGTGAAGTGGGATGGGTAAACATTGGTAAATGTCACATATTTCAAAACACACAAAGTTTAATCAAATTAAAGCTCTGTTTCACATTCTTTGGCTCTACTTCCAAGGAAACGTTCCTATTCTAACTAGCTGTGTATTTATTTTAATATACAACACTGCAAAATATCATCTTTCTTCTGTTATTTGCCTGAAGGAAATTCATTTCAAATATGAAACTTCTACACAATATTTACTGTTCAAGTATTGCAGCTTTTATTAAATGGGGCCAGAGAGAATGCCGAGGGATTTAAAGAGAGAATTAATAACAACCATTGCTAATTTAGGCTTATACACTTCTTTATTGCAAAACCGAGGATGAAGATAGGAAACCAGGGATAATCCAATTGATACTAAACATTTTGAACCTATTAACTGTATTTGAACAAAACATTTGTAAAAAGAAGGCTACGTAGCTAAAATAAGACATATAATCCATCAGAGACGGCATACAAAATTAATCTTTTCCTTTTTAATTTATGTAAATATAAACAGTTATGCAGATCTATCTTCCTCACCTTCATATGATCTACCATGATTTCAGTGAGATCTCCAATATATTAAAATAAAGACAAATGAAAACCAACTGTAATTCATGGAAGCCCAAGAAACAGATTTCAATTAACAATTCTTTTAAAGTAAGAACACTGGAATAAAACCAGGACCACGAGATAATTCAGACTGGAAGGAACTTCAGGAAGCATCTGAGTCCAACCTCCTGCTCAAAGCAGGGCCATCTCATAGATGAAGTTGCTCAGGGCTTTATCTAGTCTGGTTTTGAAACCTCCAAGAAAGGAGATGGCACAACCTCTCTTGAGCAACCTGTTCCAACGTTTGATTGTCCTCATCATAAAAATTTTTCCTTAAATCCAGCCAGAGATACAAGGACTGTAATACAGGTAATAAGGACTATAAATTTCCAAAATAAGATACACCTCATTTATACAACCAGCTGGGGCGAGATATGAGTGTCTGGTTTCGTTTCACAATTTAATGAACTAGTCTGCTATTATAGTACCTGTGTACAGAAAACAGGAAAGGTGAAGAGAAAGCCTAAGCTATTGGAAATCCATATCGTTAAGGTCTCTCTTTCCTTTTCAGTAGACAGGGTGGATGCACTCACTCTTTTTAATCCAACATGTACATTCTGAATTCCATCCAAACTCTATTAACTTTACACAACAACCATTTTGACTTAACTTATCCTTTCCCTAGAGTTACCAGTAATTCATTAAGTGAAAACACAATTTTGTTTCAGTGACCATCACAGAACATTTCATTCAAAACCAAGAGAGGCCAATAGATTAATCTAGTTCAAGTATCTCACGAAGGGAATATGTGACTCTATTCATGTCAGGAGAAAAGAAACATTTATTTCATATATGAGCTTCAGCAGTGCTCCTTACCATATAAATGATGCAGTAAAAAAAAAATCTTTATACGTAAATAAACAAAAGGTTATGAAAAATAGATCTAATGGACTTCAACCATCTGTGCTTCATACTCTATTGTTGTTTTTGTTCTTCAGTCTGTAAAGTCCAAATATCAGAACTGAAAGCCAAAGCAAAAACAGAGGAAGAGGAAGAGAGGGAGTCTTACTGAAGCATTCAAAAAGTACTCGGGCATCTGCAACATGTATGGATCAAAAATGTTGTGATTTTATGAAAATATTTATGTAAAGAGAAACATATTTCTCATGCAGTTGCCACTACAAAGATTCTTCATGAGATTTCCTAATTTAAAAAGTTAATATTTAATTTAAAACTTTCAAAGCAACCTGTAATGGATGCCTTAAGTGAATAGTAACCGCTAGTTCATTGATACTTCTTTGCACAGTTCACATTATGCAGCTAATCTAACAGGCTCAGTACTGCTGCCATCATTTCTGAGAGCATCTTCCACATATATAATTCTGCATATATACACCTTCCAAGATCTTCCAAAATATGTTAATTAATTAAATTTGTAGCATCAAGCACTCAAAAATTAGCGACAGAATTACGTCGTTACTGCAAACGTAACAATACAAATTATTATAATTTTTCCAATTCCATGATCACACACCATTTTCCCCCACAGGATTCCTGCCTCACTGAATACAGAGTTATTCAATATTTACTTTTAGCTCACCACACAATCCATGCTCTCCTTTCTAATGAATTGCTTGCTATGCAAAAACTCTACTTAAATACAAGAAACATTTTCTCTCCTAAGGCTACCTCTAATATTCATCAATGTAGTATCTGAATAGTTTACAAATAACTAGTTAACTCATCTTCATAGCACTCGTAGTCCATTTTAGAAATAAGAAACTGAAGTACAAAGGTACTACCGTTACAAATCTTCACTCATTTCCTCTGCTGCATTAGTGGTATCTAACTGTGCAGTACTGCTGGTACTCAGTATGTGCAAACCACTCCCACTGGCCTGCACTGCAGAAGGGCCACCTCCACACCAACCTCCCAATGAAGTTGGCCACCATCACCTTTAAATACCCCTTCTCTAAAGAGTGAAGACCACTGCTAATGGGAATGGACTGCTCAGACACACAAAGTGTGTTTTATACGTAGCCTGGAGAACAGTGCTGCTTCAATAATTCATTGCCTTTGCACCTCCTACTCCTTCCCAAGTTTCTATCCTTGTGCCACTTCTTTACCCTTCTATGTTTAAGTCAAACCATTCCCTCCAGCACAAAGAGTGGAAATTCCTTTCTTTTAGTTCTCACACTTGAAACTGTAATAGCCTCTCATGTTTAATGGCTTCAGAAGACAACATACAGGCTAGCAAGCAGGAGTTTTGCAGGACTGGAAGGTGCTTCACACACATTGATTTTTGAACAATCTACTTTTCACTCACCCTGAAAGAACATGTGTGTGAGATGTTCAAAGACGTGCTAGCAAATCTGCATGACTTCTTATAGGAACAGCAAAAGGGACAGCCCTACACTAGAATAAACTTATGATCAAGTTTCAAGGTCATTCTGCAAACCATGAAATTTTTTCTGCATGGATCACAGTATCACAGCAATGTAACACCATAATATCTGAAAGAGGTACATTTACTAAATTCTCAGAATCATATATCTATCCTATGATCCCCAAAAATATTAGATTAAAACCCTCAAAGTGGTGATTCCTATACTTACTATGGAACCTAAACAGAATATAGTAATTAAAATTTTCCCCTCGTATTCTGTGCAAGGGTTTTCTTACAATAAAAATAAAATAAAAAAATCCTGCAAGAACTTAAAAATAACCCTCTATGGCAGACTCCTTGCCATAAAAAAAAAAAAAAAAAAATCAGCGTGACTTTTAAAGCCAGTACCAAAGATGGAAACCTACCACAGAGGGTGTCAGGAAATCTTGACAACAAATGGAGTTACAACTCCTTTAGAAGCAGCACATGAACACAGCAGCGCACATACAGAAGTCCTATGGCTATTCTGTGGGTGATTCACAAAAGCTCTATAAAAATGGACTGTAATTAATGGCAGATAAGACAAGAAAGACATCAGACTTTGCCTTCAATTGTGTACTTCAAACACGGAATTTCCACGACTATCAGTTAAACAAAGAGGTGGAAAAGCAAATTTAACCCACCAGAGTGACAAGGTACTGAACTTCAATGGAATCTGAAAACTTTTTTTTTTTTTAATTATATGAACTACATGAGAATATGAGTGGCTATGCTTCTTTCTTTCTACTAACAATCTAAACAGATTTAGTAAGCAGTTAGAACAGGCATTATTAATACTAATTAGGTATATGTTCTTTGTTATTTATAATGCATTGTAAGTATGTAATGTAATATATTGCAAAAATACACAGAAGAAATAAAAATATCCTTGCATTAAATAATTTAAAGCTTACCATCATCATAAGTCTAAACAATGATGAACAAAGCATCCAGTTAACTTTGTGGTAAAAACCTTTTACAGAATAGATAGATCTTATGTATTGAAAACTAGAACTGTGAGTTTTATAATAAAGCTGTATAAAATTAACTATAGTGTATGACAATGAACTATATTAACTATTAATGGTTGAATGTTTGAAGCCTTAATGAAGGTATAACAGATAGCCCAAGCTCTAAGAGGAACCGCAGCCTAGACACCCATGCTTAGGAAGAGCAGTGTGAACTGCTCGGAGCTTATTTTGCAGAAGAGCCGCATAGCACTGCAACCTGTCAGAGTCTTGGTACTAAATCTTATTTGAGGCTTCCGATCTGTCAAATCTCAATTCCTGCACTGGTTCAAGGAATCTCAGTTTTTATAATTTAAAAGTCAGGTTTTAGTTGCTCCCATCTTATATAAAACCTATTCTTGGGTAATTTGTCTTTCCCATTCATCTTCCCAACTACCACCCCATTCTTCTTCTCTTTTTATCCCCTGTACTCTTTGAATGAGCTATTTGCAGTTGCTCTCTGGGAAACAAACTCTCCATCTCCATTCTAGACAGTCTCCAACACAGCCTCTGCTCCCTGCACTGCACTGACACTGCTTTCAACACAGTCTCTAATTACATCTCACTGCTTACACTTCAGAGTCGATACTTGTTTTATCCTAACTGACCTGTCGGCCACTTCTGACACTCATCAGCCACTTGCTTCTTCATGGTATCTTATCACATTAACCTCTGTGTTTCTATCCTCCTCCTATTCTTCAAGCATTCCCACACCAGTTTCCTGAGGGCAATGAATACAACTCTGGATCTTGTCCCCACTTTTTCTCTGCACCCTGGCTCCAGGTAGCCTCTCAAATGAATTCTCTGCTTTACGTGACTACTATACCCCCAAAATTTCACTCCTGTGTAGTAGTGTCTGCTCAAATCCCACCATCTCTGCATCACGTTTAGTTACAGGCATTATTGTCTTCATGTACTTAGAAAAATTTCAAGTTCTCCGACGCAAATTGGCAGATGTACAGTCAAAAGAACAACTTCAGCTTTTCTAAAGCTGAGTTTTCATTGTTCCCCAAAGCTTCTCCAAATCCTTAACCTTTGGCGGTCACTGTGCTTTCTCTCACTGCTGCTGTTACCCTCTGGTTAATACTCCCCTGTGCCACAGACCCATAGCACCAACATGTTATTTTTACAACTCCATTTCTCTCTTCATTTGCAGAGCCCTATTGACTTTTCTTCTTCCATGGTACCAAATACAAACCTATCTTCACTAAAAGTCTTACAGGGTAGGAATAATTCTCAAAAAGCAAGCAGCATGCTAAAATGGGGAATGCTGAGGAGGATGAAATCATCCTTACCCCACTGCTCCACCGAGAGTCTAAGTTATGGCACAAATGGCACTTATTATACAGAGGGATAACTGACCTTTCAAAAGATCTGCACATTCTCTCATTTTTCTTTCCTCTTGATTAAATGGCAGCAAGGTGTGAATATTCTTTTGTAATACGAACCAAAAAAAAACATACTAATGCACAAAAGCACATAAAAATGCAGTAGAGGCAGGTAGTCCTCCGCTACAACGTAGCAAAAAATTCCCCAAAACCAACCAACCAACCAAATTCCCACCACCAAACAGACTGGATGATTCCACTCCCCCCAGCAACTGCTAGTTCCAAACACCACATACGAGTTAAAAAATAAAATAAAATAAAATAAAATAAAATAAAATAAAATAAAATAAAATAAAAGGTTAAACAACACCGCGAACCACCATAGGGGATGGGGACCCCAGGCCTCCTCAGGGGAGGGACTGCAGCGTGCTTCTTCTGTAGTGCCATTTTGTGCTCCTCAGACCAAGAATTTTCTTATGTGTGTATGAATTTCCATATGCAAAGAAATTCTCTAGATAATACCATAATCAAATCATACCATAACTGAAATGACCAACAGCAATTATTAAAACTCTTCTCTTACATTGCCAACCCCATTCCACAGCCTCACTTTGGTTTTGTGGGTTTTTTCCCTAATTAGACTGAAAAGAATTCAGGTAAAACTGATCTACTGTTCCGGCATCCCCTTCCCAACATGTCAGCTTCTGGTTTCTCATGAAAAAATGTAAATCTTCAGGATGATCAGACATTTTCCATTAAAAATGTATTTTTGTTTAGTGTTCGGTTTCCTTCAAGAAGTTTCTATGACAATTTTTAAGCAGGTTATAACTACAACTAACTCAGAACAGGAATGGAACATGTTCATTGAAGACTGGTAACTTGTTTCCTTGAAAATTTTCTAAAAATAAGCGGTGCCGGTTCTCACCATATTAACACTAACAACAATACAAGAAATTCATATTTCTACAAAAATACAAAGGAAAAGTCCTATGATTTTGGTGATTAAAATATTTTCAAGAAATAGTCTTTACAAGCGTAAGATTTCCTTCTTTGATGATCTTCTAGTCTGCCACCTTGCATAGATGGGTTATAATGGATGTCAATAATAGAAGTTATAATGGGTGGGATCATATACTAGTTTGAGACGTTTACATTCCAGATCATGAATCAAAGTGCTGGCACTCTATAATTAAAGATCAATAGTGTTTTTGTAGAAAGACCCTATAGAATTTTATAAATAATGAGCCTTTAGTGGAATGTGCAGGCAACAGAACAAATTATATTTTCTCCAGAGGGGTTTTTAAAACCACACCTCAAACATGATAAATGTAGTGTGATAGAAAAGACTACGAATCTAAATTTGCTGTGCAGCATAAAGTATTCAAAAATTAGAAGCAGTGCATTTACTTTCTCCTGGTTAATCATTAAGCAACCATTTCATCAAGACATTTTCTCTTGCTACAGTAGCAGTGGGTCATAGCTAGCATTTCTCAAGATTTTACATATGGCAGCAAAACATAATCCTTTCTTTTTTTTTTCCCCCAAAGGTGTTGATCAGGATATTTTAACATACTTGTAGTTCGTTGAAATGCACTGCATGTGATACATGTAAATATCTTCACAAATTCGTTACACTTTACTCCTAAGTAACGAGGCAATACAGTCTTCAACTAAGACACTGCCTGTGAGTCACAGAAATAGCTATTATTTCTGAGCTTAACTTGCCGCTCTTCGGCAGGAGGGCTGTCAGAGCCACGGGCACTGAGCCAGCTGCCCAGTACAGCAGGGTGCTGGGGAGCACCTCTTGCTCCTACTGGCTGAGGATACACGTTGCACATCCTCCCTTATTTCTAATCCATAGCTCTCTGCTGTTGCCGCCATTGCTGCTGGGAGGTGTTTGTGATGACCATAGGCCCAAAGGGCAAAAAGCTCATCCTTTCTGCCTCTCTTCTACCTCGCAGGCCTCACACCTCCTTCCTCTCTCTTTCCTTGGTACAAAAGAATCAAGCTCTGACCTTGCTCTGGTCCCTTTTCTCTCCTCTCACTAATGATGCAATATTCCAGCAAGGGAGTACGGGACAGAAAGAAGAATAGAGCTCAGCAGAAATAGGGATAGAAGCAACAGCTCAATTACTTCTTCACAGATAGAAAGTTCAAGCAGCAGTTACTCATTACTCTTGAAATGATCCCTTGAATCATGAACATTACCAAGAAGTCTGGACAAAACGCTCAGCTATTATAACCCAGGGCTAAAAAACAAAGTGTGAGCCTCCAACCTGGGCAATAATGTCTGGCTTAAGGAGTTTTCCTTCAGTGTTTCCCATACAGCCATCCCAACATATTAGTAAAACTCACTCTTACCTTTCTTAGAAAATGGTCTTAGCAAATACTAAAGTACTCAAGAGGGAAGGGAACTCTTGGGAAATAAAAAGGCTCTTCTATCATTTCAATGTTCGATTCAGATACTTTTAGTTATTAGTCTAGGAATATAAGAGTTCCCTCATATTCCCTTCTATAATCTCTTGCTTACTCTAGAAATCTAAGATCATGTTAAAAGGTACAGGCCACTTGGTAATTACTGCGTGAGATGGCTATTTACCATTTGCTGCTTTCCAAGCCTACGTGGTTTTGTCTCTCCCTCTCTGACTGCGTGCCTCCTCCCCATTCTGCAGCAGGAATCCCATCCCCCGGTAATCAAAGCCGGACTTGTTTGCTGAGCACACATTAATACCAGATCACTGACCCCCAGGACAACCTTTGCAAGTTCACGTTTTCAAATGGCATTTGGAAAGAACTACATGTTCTCTTTGAGCAGAATTTTATTGGAGAAAGTCTTAGTGGGTTATGTGAGGCACGCAGTCTTACTGGAGTTTCTTTTCAGAGGTATGCTGTCAATCCAGTCTGGAGTGCCTTGCTATTTTAAATACTGTCAAGGAGGTTCAGAGTAAATAATGTGTGCCTTTCTATGCCACCATATATCAAGGCAATGAATAAAAACAATGCTCCACTTTATAGAGTTAAAGTTCTTTATACTCTTCTAATCAATTGTAACTTAGAAAAATATGAATGCAAAGACTAACTCCCTGTCTAACGCATGCAGAAGATTTAAGTGGGGAAAAAAACAGTGGTAACCAATAAACAAGATTTACCTGATTGCTGCATGGCATGTTATTTAATGCACATCTGTGTTTAGAAGCTTAGAAGTAGCAGGAAACATGGCATTCTTTTCTTGGTTCTGTCAAGGCCATGATAGCCTTTTATGCTCTAGACAGTAGTAGCCCAAAGTCATGCAGTTAGTTTTAAATTATTGCAAAACATTGATGTTAATTCATCTAAAAGAACGCCTATTCATCTTGATTTATTTCTGGAAGGGATTTAGCCTACTTGGAGGCTGCAGTAAGTCAATAAATTTCATCAGCGGTTATAATCTCTTGGCATGGACTGAAGAGATGAACTGACAAAAGAGTCAGTAAAGCGAAGGTGCTAAACCAGTCTTACAAATCTGCCCATCTACCTGCCTCAGATAAAAAGAGATAGAGAGCTCTCTTTAGCAGTTAGGAATTTGGGCATCTTTGCTTTGCTCGTCAGTGTAACTCATGGGACCTTCTACTCTCCTTACATTTCAGAAAACATAGCAAGCCAGATGTAAAATTCAGGAAGTTAATGAATTTTAAAATCAGCTAATCCTAGCACGAGTGTTTTATATCTATATCTCCCCATGTGTATTGACATAGGGAGATAGATATCTATGTAAGCACACACACTTAGCAATGAAAATACTTAAGTGAATAGTTTTAGTTCACTTACATAAAGTCTCAAGGTTTCCTTTCTTCTTATAGAATAAATTAAATTTTACACAATGAGCAATATCAAGTTACTTGGGAGTTTCTGGCCACATATTGGCAAATTCAACATTTTTCTTTTTCCTTTTTCAACTTTTTGTTTTAACAATAGTTGTCTGCCAGTCCCAGAACTTCCAATCTTAAGGATAAAAAGTCTCTTCTTATGAGTGAGAATGAGCTGAATACTCTGGTTACTTATCAAGGGATTCTCCTCAGTCCTGGCTCAACCTGCTCACTGTTTTGTTCGGGATCTCTTTGAGTCAAGTCCTCATATGATCCCCAACCAAACATGCAAACAAAATTTCTCAAATTGTTAATAGTGCTCAGTGCTATTCTGTGATACTCATGACACCAAAATGCTTATATTTTCCTGTTATAAAAAAGAAAATGTAAACATATCTTCAGTAGAAAAACAACAAGCAAGCATAGGTGTGGTAGTACCAAGTTTGGCGAAGTTCAAGTTTAAAAACTACAGACTCAAAATCCCAAACCCTTCGAATGCCGACTAGACCAACAAATTAGCTTCTGTGATTCTTCTATTTACTATGCAAACCCCACACACTTCTGCAACACTGCAGGCTAAATTGCAACAAACACATAGAAGATAATCATTCGAGCTAGATATCAATAGAGACTTTCAACTGTTGCAGTATTATAATTCTTATCCATGCTCTGTGACAGAAAATTGACTTTACCATCCACCAAGTACTGACTATCTACTAATGTTTTGATTCTTAAACCACTACTACTTAAGCAGGTACCACATGAATACATTAGACAGCTCTAACATACGTTAGAGATGGTGTGTCTATATTCATGCTTTACAAATGCCATTCTCTAGGACTGTCATCTTCAGCAAAACAGGAAATCACATTTGTGTAATGGAAAATGAGTAGTAAAGGCACTAAGAAAGCAGTAGGGGAATGTCTTTACTTATGCTGCTATTACCAGAACAGTACTCAAAGAATTTGGGGAATTTATTTAATTATGTCCTGAATAATTTAGTCTAGAAGAGCATGCTCACAAATACCCACACCAAAAATCATTTCATATTTTTAAACAAAACCAATATGAATAAAATAGTGCACAGGAAATTCTTATCATTGTTATTACATAGTTTCTGATATATATTATTTTATCATTCTGAAGAGCCTGCAGGACAGAATAGCACGAGAAAGGGTAGAACGGATATTAAACAGTTATGCTCATGGGCAATAAAATTCTATGTGGGAGACTAAAATTCCATTATTCCACAGAACAAAAACGTTGTTCAACCTAAAAAACAACAGCTTTTGCATATCTCATCTCGTCAATATAATCCAGGTCTAAAAGACCTTCACATTCTGTTCTCACTATACGGGCCAGATCCTTTGCCAATTTAGAGCACGTTACATCCATTTAAATCACTTTATACTACTAAGTACCTTTTGTATTTCTAGCCAACAGCAATCAAATAATAATAATAAAAAAATCTTACTGAGATTGTTAACTTACTGTGTCCACTGTTCCAAGTTACTAAGGTTGAGAAAGACACTTGCAAATGAAAGGACACAAATTTTTTGTTAAGATTAGAACCTGTTGTACTCAGTACACAAAGCTAGAATTATATCTCTGCGAGCCACAGTGAGTTATCAGTGGAAACAAGGCCTTGCAAATAAAGACAATAATACAGTTCTTCTCCATCTCTAACTTATTCTCTTTCTCTTTCTTTCTTGTTCCAAGCATTTCATGAACAAGCAGACCCTGGGAAAAGAGTATCTGGAAAATTCATCTGTAATTTGTGGTAATGTTGTGATTCTACTAGCTGGAAAAGTACTCTTTCTGCTATTTCCAGGGCAACTGTTCCAATATTTTAGAAAGCACTGTATGAAGACAGGGAAAGTTTCACCTCTCAGACAAAAATATGGCTCACATTTCAAAGCTGTATCTCTCCTGTAAGTGGCGAGTGCAACCGTCACTCCTAAGAGTGCAGTAAAATTCAACAAAATCTATGTGGCTTCATATTAATAGTAGAAAAACAATAAATAGTCTCCAATTACTACTACATCTAAGAAATATATTTTTTTCAGGAGATACCTTATCACTTATAGCTATGAGAAAAAACTTAAAGACAATTTAGTATGTGGAAGGAATGGATGTATAACATGCACGTGGCATACAGAAGAGTTAATATACAGTAACTTATATTTAGACACTAAAAAATTATCTGCTTAGAACAGGTAACTAACCTAGTAATTATACACACATATTTAGGTTGGACATTTAGCTTTCAAGTTAATTACCAGCAAAAAAATTAACCTGGGGTGTCAGCAGGAAATTAAAAAAAAACTTGATGTGTTAGAAACACAAAGGAGAGCAGTCTGCTTCAAGGCTCAGATCAATTTAATTTTTTAATCACTCTCTCACACATTCCTTCTATTATTCATACCCATAATTTATTCATCCCAAGATGCACTTGTGAAACTGCTAGATACTGAAATTTTGGTGTATTAGCTTTGGAAAAGGTGCGATGTATTTACCTCGGAAAGTACATGAAAAATAAATCATTACAAAGTTTCTCTCTTCTGATTTGAGTGGTACATAGCTCTGTGACCACCCTGTTCAGTTTTAGTTTGCTATACTGCTATCAGATTTCATACATTCTGTTAAAACCTTGAATCACTGAAGCTGTTTCTGAGCACACCTACTCAAATTTACTGAGTACTGTATCCAAAGCTCCTGAAATTAAAAGTCTTCAGCTGTCTTTCAATCAGTCCCTGTAATCCATAAGCATCATCAACATTTTATCTAAGTCTCTGTCTCAGAGAAACACAGGCACTCCATCCCACTTACTTCAGCTTACTGGGGTACAGTTACCTTCCTACTCCTATTGGACACAGCATAAACTAAATAGACTCTGAGAACACGTACATCTCTACTTGTAAGTTTGCTCCAATGCCTTTGCTTTGTGTTTGGAAAAAGATAGTGAGATGTATCTTGTGGCCCTTTAATTTCCAAATGTATTTGGATTTAGAAACAAGGACACAGGTCAATGAAGTAAAAGGACAGGCTAATTAGGTCTTTAACCCAAACTAATCTCCTTCAAGTGACACTTACTTTTAGTCCCAAGGTTCTCATACAATGTGTTCATCCAGCAATCACCTCCTTTCCCCCTCTCCCTGCTTACGGTCACAATTCTTCAAATCACATCTCACTGTAGCCTGTATTTGGGATTCTCAAAGGTGTTCTGAGGGCAGTTTTACAAAAATCATGCCAGGGAAAGGCTGAATGCTGAGAAAGGGCTTCTCCACACAGTAGATTTTGACACAGATAATGCCTATGATTTTTTCTTCATTCTCCACAGAAGGGGGAGATAGCAGACTCCCACCTTATACACATAACAGGTCACATTGTCCACTAAAAAATAGTTTAAGTTTCTAGACTTTTTCCTCTAAAAACTAACTTCTGAAGAAAATTATAAGAAATGTTTATGGTTTAAACATAGTCATTTTCATACAGCTTGTAAACAAAGGCCTTAAAATCACTTGATTTTGCACCAGAAGTATGCTCAGTTCAGGAAATGGAGATCCATCTGAGACAGGAATTAGGAATTCTTAGATTCTGATCTTATAAAAATTTTTGATCTCCCAAAGGGGACATAAGCAAAAGCTTGGAGCAATTTGAAAATGAAGAGAGATAAATGTAGTTTAAGAAGTCTGGAAATTCTTTAATTTCAGTACCATGTCTTATATTTTGTCATTTATTAATCTTGTCAACTAAGTGAACCAAATTACTGCTTTTTCCTTTTTTATTTGATATTAACATATATTGTTATGCCGACACAGGTCCACTGCATATGGTTATTTAGTTTCAAAGCATCTACTGAGCAACCAAGATGAAGACCGCTAGCAATGATGTGAACAGCTTCAGTACTTCACCCTAACCTACTGCAAAAAGCAGGAGAGGCAGTCCTCTTTCACTGGGATCTTACTACTACACAGTGCCCTTGCAGAATATGCTGACAAAGTTTAAAATCTCTGATCTGTAAGCTCTTCAGGTACCGTCATTATATAATAAAGCAGAAGGCACAGAAGTTTAAGGAAATTTTGCATCAAGTTCTGTTCGGTCAGTCCCCTTTCTCTTGTACGCTTTCAAATAAATGTACTTTCACGTAAATGAAAATAACTGCGTCTGGGCACTGTGGCGGCCAGCTCTGCCAGTTCTTCTCTGGGAGAAAAGGAATGCAGGATTACAAGTTGAGATGTTATTTCACTGACTAGTGGTACTGCTAGCTCCTCCTGAGGAGAATAAGGCAGAGAACGTAGAAGACTGAACCCACCAGAGCCCAGCAGTTCCCTTTGCACAAGTCAGCATTGCTGTCCACGCCAAACATTAAGAAGCAAAAATGTGGCACAAGACTATTCAACTCCAATTCATTATCCCAAGCTTTGTCACACCTGCCACATAAACAGAGCACTTAAATTAATAATTTTATCTTCCAACAGATTCTTTATTGAAACTACAATGTCAATGACAGACCTGGATTCTTCATCCCTCCTTCCATTTGTTTGGGTTTTTTTGAAGGCAAGGCAGTACATTACAATTTTAGATTACAATTTTGTATTATTGAAATATGTTACTGGGAAACTGGGGTTAGGACCCAAGATACGAAGGTACTAATTCAGCTTCATAGCTGTAATTAAAATGCTACAGATGCACTACTCCATTGAGAGCACAGAAAACTGTACGTGGAAAATGTATTATTGAACATTCCAAAATGGGATCTCCAGCATTTCAGTGCAGCGAAAAAGGTGGGAATAACAGTTTTCCTCACATTGTTATGTTGTTGTAAAGAAACTTTAAATATATAAAATAAGAAGAAATTAAAATCACTCTTACCATAGCAGGAGTATAAATTATCTTTCACTTCGTTTACTGTTATTCATCCTAAATACTGAACTTGAATGCAACACGTGTGTTAAACAACTACTCCATTACTGCATTAATCCAGTACTGTATGGTGACACAATTAAAAGCAAATTAAGAGTTACTGAGTTACTAGTATCCAGAAATCCATATTAAAGGAAAAGTGTACCCATGATTATCACAGATGTTTAACATATATGTTCATCACTCACACAACTGGGTTCAAGAATAGTTCAAGAGACACACATAGTGCTTGCCCCACCTACTTAACTGACGTGACTTTTGAGTGCTTTTTAAAATATCAGCTTTTTTATTCCTTGGATATTTTTTTTTTTTTTTCATAAAAGTAAACCTCTTCAGGAATCAAGGGGCTGAATCATTCACTACACAACAAAAACTGACATACAGCAAATTCTTCCGCCTATATAGCAGTGCATAGAAATAAGTCATATTGAGGTGAAGGCTCAATATTCTATTATAATAAAATAACACCAATATTTAGTATGGCCTTCCATCTCAAAGAATTTTAGAAACAATTATTCATCTTCATACTTTGCTATGAACCTGCATGGACAAGTATTTCTTCCTTTTTGCATTTCGTATGTCTTCAAATAAACTTTAAAATAGTATTAGTCTAGTGGAGAAGTAGAGACTGTAAACTAGTAAGAGGTATTATTTTTAGAGGTATTTTGGATCTTGCAGCTTTTATAGCAACACTACTGGAAGGTCAGAGAAAACATAAGGTAGAAACAGTGTTCTGTATCTTGTTCACCTGACTGTCCTATAGTTTTGCTTTTAAATACTGAATTATAAGTAAACTAATCCTAAAAATGCCAGCATATAACATACTTTCACAATCCTCTAAAGAAAGGAAATAAAAATCCTACAAAAACACCTTCTTATTGGCGGACTTTAAAATGTATAGAAAATAACATCTATTATTCAATAACTAGGAGACTGGTGGGCATAGCTTACAATACGAAAGTGACCAGAGCTTTTTATATGAGATTCCAAAGAAACTTCCCACATTTTGAAAATAATTAACTGAATTTTCTTCAAATGAGAGAACAAGCAGCAGTAGTTTAATTTCCCTGAACTGTAACAGACACACACCCAACACCCAAGCATTATATTTCAAGTAATATTAATTAAATCTATGTAACAAAAAAAGGAGTGTTTCACATCTTAATTGAAAAATCGCCAGCTAGAGAACGGAGACAGTGAAACAATCTGGAAAGCACTGAGATATAATTGAAGAAAAGAGTAGATGAGAATATTTCAAATGGTCTCACTAGTCAGCAACTAATGTAAATACTGCAATTCAAATAACGGCATTTTAGTGATTAAGAGAAGAACTAATTTCTATTCTATTGCTCCCTTGCTTTGAGAATTACACCTCATCCCTGAGAATCCCTGACTGAACACAAACCTTCGTTGCATACCCTACAGAAGCAGAAGGCTTACTGGTGATACAAGCACTTTATATGATAGAGTAAGACATCAGCCTACAAGCACTATGAGATAAGAGGGTATTTATGATCACTTTCGCAGCTTTTATCTGCATTACAAAAATCACCACCTCATGAGGGGCCTTTTGAAAGTATTTGAAGAGCTAGGGAAAAGAGTGGTATTTGTGGCTCTGTATCAGGCCATGCGTTCTGTGCAGTTACACCAAGCGAATGCTGTAAGAACAAGGTATCAGTTGAGCTTTACTCCATGATGTGAAATGAAGTGGTTAAGTTGTAAGATTTTGACATGGGAAACCTGCCAAGGCCAGATGGAAATCTCAGCTGTCATGAGCAGAGGTCATTCTGTCCTTCTCAGCACAAGGTGTTGCTAAAATCCTGTGTATTATTCATACAAGTTCATCATACTTATTCTTTGAATTAGGAGCTAAACCGATTTATGTTATATATGATTTTCTTGTTATTCATTGTCTTGTCTTTGTTTGGTTCTACTTTTTAGTTAAAGAAGTCCACCACAGATGCCACCAAGGTAGCGCTGATAATCTAGGTTTGTATTTCTAAAGAATTTGTTTAAGGGAAGCTTGGATTCTTTGATAAGCCTTTGTTCTTTCAAATTATTTTATCATAATGCAGCATTTTCAGAAAGGGCAATTCTTGCTGAAGAAAGGAAAGGTTTATTGATGACACTTTTATAGTGAAGTTGTAATGGAACAGCTTCTAAAATATTTTTACAAGATCTATTTAACCCCCTGAAACTATCTATAAACAACTCTAATTACCAGACATGCTTAATGTTGATAATATTGTCCACCAGAGAAGCATACAGGAATAATTCTTATATAGCTAAACATTGTAGGGTGGTTTGTACCTTCTCTTTAAAACACAAAATTCAAGGTTTTTATTATAACAAGCCAAGATAAAAAATGAGTAACAATGACAGTTCAAATTATTCAAGCGCTGATGAAGACATACGTATGTAAAATGATTTAGGACATTCTAGACAATACCACAACCAGTGGCACAGTACATGAAATAGTGGATTTAAAGGACAGCAAAAAATATTAGCAAAAACATCAGAAAAAGTATTTCTACTAGAAATAACTAAGGAATAACTGAACCTGATTTAGACCTCCTGAACAGATTACACATACTGCTGAAGTACATTTAAGTCCTACCATCTATGTTCAGCTACACATGCAATTGTAAGATCATTCCTAGATTTGAGGTTTTTTCCCATACACTTATTTTCCTCTTGACTCCTCTGTAGGTACTATTTACAGTAAAATAAACTACAGTGTGACAGTCATGATGTGCTGCCAGATATTAGAGCTTAGAGTGAAATCAATTTAACAAACTAACCGAATAAAATCTGAACGAGACTGAAATTTCAAACCCAGATTGGAAGAATCTAACGTTAGTTTATTTTGCTTGCCAAGGGGAAGCTTTTTGTAGGGTTCTGCCGTACAAAGTCACGGATGTTGTCTGCAGGGGTTAGCATTGACATTGCATACCTTTAAGCCATGTCCCTTAGATGAAGGCCTTCATCAAAGTCTGTCAAGGCAATTATGCAGATGTAGAAAGAAAGGTCCCTGCATGGAAAGACACGTGGTAAAGACAGGAAACAGACTGGGAGTTTTCAGAATGAAGGGAGGACAACGTGGAGTTGGTGGTAGCTGAGCTGGGGCCTACAAATCATCTAGGGCATGGAAGAGGTGGGTATGAACTGGCTGTTCTCTCCCTTTCAGTAGAGAATCAAGAAGGCTTCAGAAGATGGCAAGCAGCACCGACTTGGTTCAAAAAGATAATTAAACTAATGGAAATAAAAAAAAAAAAACCACCCACAGAAGAGGGGCTTCTTCACACAAGTACCATACCTGACCTCTGGTACTTCTGCTGAAGGATACTGCAGATGCTACACAGGTTCAAAAAGCCTAACTTCTCTTTTCATAAAGTAACTAAACACACAGAGATGAAGTGAAGTTCAAAGTGAGTGAGCTGAAGTCAGATGTGAGACAGTTGGTATCAGGTGAACGCATCATATATGCTTGTCCTGTCCTCCCTTTCCCCTAGACTTTTATCTACGGCCACTTTCAGAGCCAGGATACTGAACTAGATGACCTACGGTGACATTCCTGTTGTCAGGCTAACTTCAAATATTTTTGCACAAACTACTTATCTAATTTAAGTACAGTTTTTACTACTTCATTTTTAGCACATGCAATCTGCAATTACACCCTAACTACTGTCTAGAGCTTAAGCAGTGTAAACACCATACAAGGACTCTTTCTAGACTAGCTCCAGCACTTTGATGACACACACTTGAAACAAAGTACAATCCACCCAAACCCATAAAGTGTTTTTTATGTTCTAAATAGTCAGGCCATTTTTCTCAGATTTCACTAAAGTTATTTTAAATTGCACTAAAACTCCCTTGCAACTTAACATATATTTACTTAAAATATTAGAAATCACTGGACACATAACAAATGTTTTGAAGAACTCTTAAGGCAGATTCTTGGGTTGTCAAAAATCTGAGACCAAGTAAAGTTGATCTCATATTTCATTAGATAAGACCTGAAAAGTTCTAACAGTTCATTGTAAATGAAAGGAAAAAAAATCCTGTTAAGAAATTAATTATTCGCTGGTCATTGATGGTGACATATTTACCTGATGCCTGAACATTGTCATATGAAATCACAGTGTATCCCCTTCCAGGTGTAAAGAAACACAAACCAAAGTTCTCTCCCTCCTGCTGATGAAAGGGAAAGATTTTGAAAACCCACTGGGTCAAAGGAAAAAAGGCAATTTATCTATAAGAACTTAACCTGTCTCTCCTACCACCTATTCAGTAACATCGAAGCACGTTACTAATCACAGTATCAAGTAAGTCTTCATATTATCATAAGAGGAGGAAAAGGAAAAGTACTTTGTACAAATTTAAAAGCACTCACCATATGTTCTCCTATTTTTAATCATTTTTTCCACTTCCCTTCTCTCCCTAATCCTGCATCTACAGCTCACCTACTTAGGAAGGTGCATGGTTAAGTACCTGACTTGAACACATGGATTCATGTTGGTACTAACAAAACATATAGCATTGAAAAAAAAAAAAAATCACAAAGTTTGAAACCTACTATATTCCACCTACTAAAAAGAGGAAAGGGAAACGACCTCGGTGCAAAACCTTCTGTTAGTATCAAATTTACCAAACAGTTTATATACTTAAATCCAGCTTGTACCAATTTGAATGTGCCTGATGGACATCAGGCAAGAAAAGGTAAGAAATTATGTCCGTGATCATAGTTATCTATCACACAGTTATCAGTAGAGTACCATACCAGAATGAGAATAGATTACCTTTAGTGTAAGCTTAATATTTTACCCATTATTAGTTTCATACTTTCCTGTTTCTGCTTCCTTTCCGATATGAACACATCTGTTAGCATGTAAAGAACATAATATGTTATTTTATATTATTTCTAAGTTTAAAAAAAAAAAAATAGAAGTCAACAGACCTCCTTGCAGACTAACACTAAGTAACATTCTGCAGAGGGCACCCTCGGTACAGTTAGAACAGATCATCTTTTTCCCCTGCGTCTCTCCTACTCCATAACTAACTACATAATATCACATTCACAATTGTCAGAAATACACAATAGGAAAAAGGCTTCCTCTGATGTTAGCATTACAATGTATGATGTAGACCTGTGAAAGAGAACAAAGTATACCTATACAGAATACAGTCACTTTTCAAATATCATCAATGCTTTTGGGCTTAATAACTTACCATGAATTAATCTGCTGCCAAGAACTATATACTAATACTAAAGACAGTGTCTATCTGCTATTATTATTTTTATTCCATTTTCTTGTGTATTGTTCCTTTGAAGGCTTCTATCTATTCAGAGATACAGCAAGAAACTTCTACATTAAGTGATAGGGGGACTGCAAGCAAACTCGGTTATAGCAGCACATATCCTAGGTGGCATAATATTAAGACTTTTCACTATTTTAACAATAAGCTTTCATAATCAAGACAGAAGCTACTGTCTACACTGAAGGTGCAAGGAAAGGCTCATTTAAATGTTATCTAAAAGCATATTCTCTCTGTGTTGTCTTACTGTTCAAACCGTTCATAGCCAATGCACTGTTCTTTCTGCTGACACAGCTGCTTCTTTTCCAACACTGCTGCTCATATTACCTTTTTTCTTTTTCCCCCCCCCTCTCCTTCAGAACCATTTCTGGGCAGTTTCACAAAAATTTTGATTGCTGTTGTAAAGTTTATATCATTGCCATCTGACAGCTGTTTGCTGGCCTTTGTGAAATGAGTTGATGGTCTCAATTCATTTCCTAACAGGCAGGTGTTCACAACTTAAAAACAAAACATCACCTCCATTGGCACAAAGACTTCTAGCCAACAAAGAACGTAAGCATATGCTCACCGAGGGGTAAAATACATGCTTAAAGTGAGACTCATTTTTAAGTGCTCTTGTGGGGGAGGCTGAATTTTGCAGACAGACTGAAAACTAGCAGAAAATGAACTCTGGTAGATAATCCTATTACAAAAGATCTGAATGATACTGGTGCATGACTCACGCTTACTACAGTGAAGCCAGAATTTCAGCGAGACTGTATGTGGTGACAAAGCTGTGCTGATACAGCTCTATCTATAGATAGACAGTAAGACTGCTTGTGAGCTGGGGAGAGGAACATATGCAGAAAAACCAAAACTTGAATACTCACTGTTGTGAACCTTTACCTTGCTAGCTACTCTAAGAACACTTCACTGTGAATTAAAAAAATGTCCTATAACAAAGCAATCCGTAAGGCTATTACATTTTCCCCCTACACATTTCTTTATTGATTTAAAGATCAGCTCCCTTGAGAAAACAGGAAAATGTTAGTTAAATTACTTAAATTCACTGTGATAAGGCAGTTTACAGATGGGCACATTAAAATAATTTGCCATTAGGAAAACCAACAAACAACATATGGCAAACATTATTTAAGACATTTATTAAGAACATTGCAATCTAAATCTTTAAATCCAATTAAAATCTGACCCTTCTTTCAGAAATGGTCAGGGGTCAGATTTTAAAACCCCTATAAAACCACTAGGATATGTGAATTCAGATGAGAAGCACAATTTGCTTATGAGATACAACCATTTAGTATTGTATCCTGACTCCTTTTTATTTGAAAATGAAAGAACTTTACACTGACTGCAGAGCATTCTTCTGAGAGTAGCTACTATTACTCAGTTGTATTTTTTGCATATTTTTCTCAGATTCAAGTAAATTTACTTGACCTTACATGTTGATTAAATCATGACAGCAGGTGTTTTAATTTATGCGTTTTAGCTAACACAGTAGAACACAATTTTCATTTTTGGGCAAGGATAATAATAATTGAAAACACATTAGGCAATCATATCAAACATCCATTCTAAAAAAAATTTCTGCATCATGATTTACGATTTGTTAGCTAACATATTTTGAAATTATACAACTTTGTAAGCTGATGAATGATTTTGATAAAACCCCAACTACTCAAAATGGGAAACCTAAGAGCACCCACTAATAATTCATATTTTATGGTAGCCAGATCAGGTTACAAATGCAGAGAAAAAAATTCCATAAACATACAAAAATCTAAGCTAAAACCTTTGCAAGAACTAATGAGTAAGGTTTCTGATTTCCATTAATAAAAACAATTCCCTGTGTTTTCTACAGCTACTGTTACAAAGTTTTCAGGAGAAGAAAATATCTTTGCTAAAGAAAGCCTGCACTTCTCAGTTAGGGGGTTTGTTTTTGGAATTTCAAACAAGTTTGGAGTCACTTCTCATCTTTAGTTATAACTCAAGTCAGCAGCATTAGAAGAGTCACGAATCTTTATTTTCAGACATTCCTGCTTATCTTAATTTACTGTATTCTTACTGTATTCTGGTGCCTGTGCCCACTAGAGTGAACAGTGCTAACACTGGGAGAGAAGGAACTACATCTGTAACGCTGCTGTGTCATGTTGTAACATCAGATCTCTAAATATCCCAAGTACCAGGGAACCTAGAGAAATACAAAGTTCTTCAGCCTTTACGTAAAACAAAAGACTTGAGAAGCATAATTCAAATGAATTCAAATTCTAAAATAAAGACTGAAATACTTCGAGGCTTGGGTGATGCTTTGTCGTCCAAGGATGAAGGAATCTCCTCTAAAGCAGACTCAGTCTTTTCTATTTCTGTATGGTAAAAATATCTTACTGCTATAATAAGAAGCTTCTTCACAAATCTACTCACTTGATCTCATGCTCAAGTTTTTGACATCTTCCACAAGCAAACATATCCCATCTAGGATGCATTCCTTTAACAGGTATTCATTTTACTGAGCTCCACTATAATTTGTTAGTCTTACATGATGCCTCAAGATGTTTCACGCATTCTAAAAAGGAAGCTAAAAGGGAATAATTTGCATATATTACTTAAGTTGTACATGCTGTAAATATTGATCTGCTGATAGAGAAGCAAGGGAACGAGTTGTTCAAAAATTAGCACTTGGATTTCTATAGTTTTTAAGAACCATTTTTCAGGAGCAATTTTTAAACTTGGTGAAAAGCTTACAGCTCTGCTCACCGCTAAAGGCTACTTGATGTTCCACTTCCAGTGTGTGACATTCAATGTATGTTATGGTGATTTACAGCTCGTGAAAACTCTTACTTTTACTCTTTTGGAGTTATTACCAGTTCATCACAAATGGTTGAAACCTCAGCTGCTGCTGTGTTACACAGAGAGTGAAGCTGCATTTCACAATTTTGACCTGGTATTTTCCAACTCCCACCAACTCTCTCAGGGATGATTCACAGATATCCTTGTGTAATGCTCTGAATAACTTTGAAATCTTTTCTCCCCTCAGAATTGAGAAGCTGCAATTTATCTAACGCCTTAGAACAAAAAGCAACAATAAAAAAAGCCTTTATCCTACCTTCATGCCAACCTCCACAATCACTATCTGTTTTGGAAAGGTTCTGGTAGAGAATTACAAATCTCAGGAGATATAAGTATAAACAGGATTCAGCTGGAGAAGTGATCATGGTATATATTAGCTCAGAATAAAATGCCAGTCATTTAAAAAGCCTACTGTCAAGCGTGACAAATACATGAGGCTTGGAAGCACATGTTCCTTCCCTTTCACAAGCACACAGCACATAGAATTGTCAAGGCCAGTGTACCATTCTGTCTCCCAATGTAACTGCCAATGGTAATAAAAAGCACACTGGATAAAATGTACCAAATACTCCACGGATTGCTCATACTGCATCAGTATCTTAATCACAAAGCATGCAAGAAGAAGGTGAAAAAATATCTTCAGGATAAATGTGCATCTCCCAAAGGGTAAATGGCTCCCCACCATCAGCCCATGCCTTCCTGCCCCAGTGCCACATACTTTTCCTTTTTTGTCCTTCTTTCCTTCTGTTCTTCCCATAGAATTTCCTGGCTGTCCTCACACTTTTCTATGCGCTTCTCTCCTCCTCAAATGACTGCCTATATTGAACTTCCCTAATACCTTCACAACTCCCCACAAAGCCCCATCTTGTTTCCTCGTTCTCTGGTACGCGCCTTTTCCTAACTCTCTCTCCTGGCAAAGGCAGCTACACAGAGTAGGAGAAATGCTACCACCAGGAGAAAGAGATTAAGTTTTGAATTTAAATATAAAAAAATCAAATTAAAATCACAATCATGATAACCTTACTCCACCTCTGGCAGGACCCACACAAATAAATTAAAATAAATAAAATGCGAAGACTCCAAGGAAGATTGAGTGCCATTTCAGAAGACAGAAGAAAGTCACAATGTCCTGAATCCAAGGGATTCACCTCAACTAGCACTAGATAGGTCATTAAGGTTCCCAGAGAGAAGCTGAGTCACCTTACAATTATTCACTACACAGACAGCCCCAGAGAGGACTCTGATCTTACTGGCATATCTGGTGCCCGAAATCAGGTGTGTGATTCTGTATCCCTCTTACCTCTTTTAAGCACACAGATAAACCCCATCTGAAAGCCTGGACGTTTTTACCTCCCAAGAACTGTCTATACACCAAGAATTATTAGACAAATACCGTATCTTCCTCTGAAAATACTTGGATTTGTCCAGTTTTATGAAAATGTTAACATTATGTCATGTATTACCAATAATGAAACACCCCCAGGAATAACTAAAAGTTATGACTGAGGGTCATAACTACAGGGTTGCACAACCGTTGCATACAACCTTACCTTTTGTTTTCAGTCTTTGTTCAAAATGCATTGCCTCTTTGCTGAAAATGTCCAATGTGCTATTTCACATTACAACAGAACAAAACACTTTCTTCTACCAGAGAATACTGCTGGGCCCAATTTTTCATTGCTAGGATTTTTATTTTTAAGGTTTTTCCACCCCAGCAAATGCTTTTGCTCTGACAGCATTTAATAACAAGTTTGACCTTGGAGTGTCTAAGTTTAAATGATTTCAGAGTACACTGCAGCAGAAAATCAGGGGCCAGGGACTCTCCTCCTTATTTGAATTTTATTATTTTGGGAGAAAGGAGAATCCCTTGTTTCACAGAAGAAATTACTTTTGAGCCACAGTGTGAAGACTTTTTGCATGAGTGCATGAAGAGCCACAACTTCTTATGCTTACTGCAGCTGATATATGATTGTCACCATCGCCAAAAGTAACTTCGCTACCTTCTCCAGGGAATATCCCTGCAAATACAGTAAAGAAAGCTGAGAGGAACTGGTTTGTATTTAGTGTGAGTTGGAGAAGGAATAGTACCCTAACAGGTGGGACAGCTTGAGCATTGTCCCTTCCTGACAGTCCTGTGGGCTGGTACAGCTTAAAGAAGCTTTGTGAGGCTCAACCCACCCCTTTATTTTACTAGCGGATTCACGTCCAGTATTCCCTCTGAGGAACCCATCCTCAGTACCAAGCATCATTCCCAAGAAAGGTACAGGTTGTAATGAAGAACTAGCTTTGACTACAGTTGCTCTATTTTATGTGTGGATTGAAACATATACAATTCTTTGTATCTGAAGGGACAAATATGCAAGTATTTAATATGGATGAATAAACTTCCAAAATTGATCCTATTCACAGATTTTGGGCTTTTTTCGTTTCTCAACTTTCTAAAAACACCATGCAAACTTTGAGAAATATTAAAGACATGCACACAGAGTAACTATTTCATTTTAAAGCTAAGTAAGAATGAAAATTAACTGTTGTGGCTGAAGAGAAAAAAGCTACTGTGGTGCAAAAATACTGTTTGGTATGTTTGTCTGAGTTATTACATAATTCAAAGACTACATTATCTTTGGCTAGAGTTGCATTAATCTTTTTTTCCCCTAAAATAATACCATCCCAACCACAACAGCGTAGATACAGTGGGACACGGTTCCTGACAGTCTAAATACTGGTTCATCTAACGATCTTCACAGGGAGTCAAAATGTTGCTGTTAAATCACTGCCCTTCCCTATTCCAAAAAGCCACCAGGTGAGCTGTTTCAGAGGTAATAACAATGAAAAACACCACAAAAGAATGTACTGTCAACAGATCTGCAGAGAAAAGCTACACTGCAGACACAATATTGATTGCTGTAGGAAAAAACATTTCAGATGTACTCTGCATTAGAACTACATAAATCCTCTTACGTAATGTGGAATAATGTTACATTTTATGGACATCCTACTTTCATGAAAAAACGATCTCTAAATTTACAGGTTCTTAATGTTCTGTACTGATCTAAAGCAATTTGAATGCATATGACATGTTCACTATGCTATTATACAAAGAAAAGGCACTGATCTCCATATAGGATTCCCTTTTTTCACAAGTAAGCACGAAAGTATACACAAATTCTGAAAAAAATTGTTTTCTTAGTGAATCATACAAACTCACAAAGAGGAGTGGAGAAAAGGAGAGAAGAAAAATAAACACAGAACCAAAGACAAAGACAAGTCAAGTAATTTGACCTTTTTGTTCTCTGTCCTGGAAAATGAAGATGATGAAAGAAATTAGACTCCCTTTAGTTGTTCATAAATCATCTTCTATTTGATAATGAGATTTCCCATTCAAACCTCTCAATAATTGTGATTTACATTCAGAGTTACGGTTTACCAATGACACTCATAAATGGCAGATAAAAACATCAAATTTATAGTGACCATCACTAGAGATTTCTGTTTCTAACAAAAGTATTGCTTAAAAAAATTCAAATGCCTGTGAATTTAAAAATATCAACATAATTACAAAGAAAAAGTCATAAATGAAACAAAAGGCAACAAAAACATTGCATTTAATATATATGTTTTTAAATTGTGTTTTTAACTCACAATCCTTGCAAAAACCACTAAAATTCACAAATGACAACTAGCAGCTCTTCTCCAAGGCCTCATAGGGAAAAGTACACAAGGGCAGGCATCCTCCATATACCTTTATCCTCACCCAAGAGCAGATTGCTTCTCTCCATTTGTTGTCCACGGTCTCCCAGATTGTACTGAAACATTTGATCTCAAGCTAAGAGCCCCAAATACGTGTACTGTCAGGATCTGACTATTCCCAAAGACAGAAAGACCTTAACCTCTCTGGGCAGCCTGTTCTGATGCTTGGCCATTCTCAGCCTAAAAAGGCTCTATCTAATGTTTATATGGAATTTCTTGTACTTCAGTTTAGTCCCACTGCCTCTTGCTACCCCCATCTGTACCCAATTTTGTGTTTATACACATTGGTAAGATCCTCCCAGAGCCTCCTCTTTTTGATGTTAAGTCCCAGCTTTCTCAGCCTCTCTTCACACAACAGAGTCAGCCACAGCACACCAGACGTGTCTCCCCAGTGCCGAGGGGAAGAATCACCTCCCCTGTCCACTGGCAAAGCTCTGCCTAATACAGGCAAGGGTGCTGTTGGCTGCCTCAACTGCAGGGGCAGATTGCTGGCCCACAGACCACTTGTCCACCAAGACCCACCCACAGATACTCTTCTGCGAAGCTGCTTGCCAGAGAGTCAGTATCCAGCCTCTACTGGGGCATGGAATTACTCCTCCCCAGGTACAGGACTTCACATTCCCCTTTGGTGGCTGGTAACATTCGTGTTTGCCCATTTCTCCAGCCCGTCGAGATCACTCTGAACAGCACCACAACTATCTTCATTTCCAAAACATACAGACAACATACAAGCCTACGACAGTAATGGCACTCAACTTTATGAACAAGCTTTTCATCAAACAAATATTACTTTCTGCAGCAGAGATAATTTATTCTTTGAGTATAATTGATTCCTGCCTGCACTTAAAAATTGTCTTTTGAAATCCATATTATAACTAATACTGTCACATAATAAAAAGCAACACTTTTAATTTAAAGTTAATTATTTTCCATTATTCAACGTTAGTAGACAAGGCAAGAACTCTAGCTTAGTGCCAGAACATAAAAGAACTTCCTCTGAACTTATAATACATGGGTTTAATAGCTTAATGTCAAGAAGCAATACTGTAAATTAAAAACTAAGTAAAAGGATTATACTATCTCATATTTAGAAATTTCACATGACTACAGATAATTAAGGCAAGTGAAATATTTTTGCAGCATTGTCCTGAAATCTGCAATTATAAATAAAGTATTTTTACAGCAATCGCACAGTATTCTGTGATAACACTTTAGATATAACATCACTATGGCATTTGAGACTCTCACTGCAATATATTGCTGCATTTTTCAAGGTTTTGTAGGAGTTATTTCTATTTCTTTCTTCCTTTTATCATTACTACAAGACAGCTCACTTCACCTGGCTTATCGAAACCACAGTTGGAATTGGTACATCACAGGTATGCCAAATAAAAGGGAATCTCAGGCACTGCACCTATATAAAGGTGCTACTTTTGAGGCCTCTTTCAAGCAACTGTTTCAGAAACAGAAATCACATGTGGGCAACACATGATTCTTTGTGGCTACTTCAAATTTGAAGAATAAAAACTCTTCATAAGACATGTGAAATAATTAGAGTGTTAACTCTGCAAACGCAAAAAGTTTTCAGAATGAACAAAACACCTGGAAATGAGCACCACCTCATTTTGAAGGTATTTATCCTCCAAAGAAAAATCACCCTCACAGTGGGCTAGAAGACAACTAGTACTAAACTTTAGAGATGGATAACAGTTGCCCCTTATGGAAACTATAGAAGAAATTTAAAAGACAGTTTTTCAGTCTTTTTGTATTCCTTACGCCTCAGATTATGCTTATTCAGAAACCTCTTTCAAAAAAGTCACCCACAGGAAAGAGCTCCTCCTGGGAAGTTCCCAGAGAGCACAATTAGAAGTACTCCATGATCTGCAATCTCATGTAGATTTGGATTTGCATTTGCCCCTTTTCCCATACCAGCTTGGAAAGTATTGTGTTTTGTGGCTAGTCTTCTCTTTGAAGCCTTTGGAGTTGTCCAGAAGGCTTTAACATCCCCATCTCCTCCAAGAAGCATTCTATTCTCTCCTTAAACAGATTATCAGGCACTCTCTTAATGGGGAAGAAAAAAAAAAAAACCCAACAGAAAAAAACAGGTAGCTTCACTCACTGAGTTACGCAAGTATGTCCTTGTTAGACTAAGGCTCATCTACAACAATTAGCCCCTTGTCTCAATAAGATGTATGACGTTGCTCCTCCCTCCCTTCCCCAGGTCCATTTGCTACTTTTTGCCATGTTTCACTGGACCTTAGCGTTCTCTTATCAGTTTGAACATTAAAGACACACATGACACTTGTGCATAATTATACATAAGACCCCTCATTACTGGCTGTTATCTGAGGAAAGACATGATGGCACTTCACTTCAGGCTGCCTGATTGTATAGCTCTCGCAGTATTAAGGGATATTTAAAGAAACCAACTCACATTTACTTCTGCCAAAGCACAAGCCTGCAAGTCCACAAACCCCGTGATGTAAATGACTATGTTCGTGGCATATGGTTGCTTTTTTTGACAGAATGTGTTCATATCTATTCAGTCACTCAATCAATTCTCCCTTCATAGTGCACAGACTGTAATCATCTGATAGCCTCATATTCTACATCTAGTATACCATAACTGCTGACTAAAACAACCAACTCCAAATGATTTTCATCTTATTTTAAGAACACACACAGGCTACATACACAGTGTAACATTCCAATGGCAATATACTTAAAAGAACTTTCAATCAGATTAATTAATCACAAATAAACAGTACAGTTATATGCCTACAGAAATCGTATCACCCCCGCACACAGACAGATGAACCATTGCATCGAAGTCCCTTCAGCAGCACAGGAAGTTTTCAAAATAATTGCCCTTTAGTCATTACAGGATTACTTTTATTTTAATAGATGCTGGTGTGTGAAGGAGAATATAGAACCAAATTTTATTTCTGAAATGTCTGCATCAATAAAGGTGCCTAATTAAGGTATTCATTAAAGTATACAAAGTTAACTTAGGAAAAATCTAGAGAGCAGTATTACATTTCCCCATTAAACTAATTTGGTTATAACGCAAATTCTAATGAGATGATATTATTAACTAGTTCAATTTCAAAATGTCTTATCATGTTTATTTTTATTATGTTACTAAGAGTAGCAATTGGCTTAATTTATTTTATTAAATAACATTTCTCAATCCGTTTAAAAAGGGACAATGGCCTATTTCATTCCTTAGACAGTTAGTGTGCTGCCATTTTAACCACTACGTTACAGTTGAGGTTTTCACCAATTTCACAGACTAGCATTCAAAACTGTATACTTTATTTACTCAAATCAGCCACTTGGTCTGCAGTTATATCACTTGTGAGTGTTAATATCTATTGTCACTTATTACTAGGGCAAAGATCTGCATTTCAGTTGGTCACCTGCCCAGTTGGTTATTTTTTTTTCTTTCTTTCAGCTTTTACAAATAGACAATATAGACATTTCCACTATGATTTAAAATCATTATTGATGAAAAACTACAAAGCTAAGTTTAATATTCCTCCAAAATGGAAAGAGAAGGAATTTCCCTCTTAACAAATCAAGGTAGTTTCTGACTTTCTTCCATGATGTTATACTCAGAGCACAGAAAGTGTAATATATATGGTTCCACTGGCAAATTCACAATGTCCTTTTTTAAAATCTGGACACAGCTGGCTGGCATAAAATGGTTACGTACAGTTATGCACAGTTTGCTAATCCCAGGGCTTCAGGCTGCTGCACTTAACCACAGGAGTCCTTCAAGGTATACTGTGTGTACCACCAACAGTGTCCAAAGCAGCATTCAAAACAGTGACCCATACAGAAACGCCATTCTCAGTGATAGGAAGGAACCAGGCACCACCACAGCCACTGCAATTGCATTACCTGGTAAAGGGCTAAACACTCTGCAGCAGGATCTAATACTGAAACCACAAGAAAGAATATGCAGAAAGTACTAACCCCTGCAAGCCATACAAAATAAATCCTGAACTCGCCTCTGTACCTTGGCAGTGTTAATTATCACCTCCCATCCCTCCATTTTTTCCCCTATTGCTATTAGCGTATTCCACCATCATCACTTCACCTGCAGTTTTCCCCTTGCATATCTAATCTCTCAGACAGCTCTGCATGCAGCAGCTTCATCCTGTTCTCTGTACTTGACCTCATCTGATCTGCTAAATATTGATCTATTTAACATAGTATATGCATTAGAAAAATCAATACTGACAAAGTTTTAAAGTCCAATCTATTGATATGGTTCAAAACCCAGACTGTTAGCAAGGTTATTCAGTGTCAAACTAGGATGTAACCTAGTCAAAACCAAGCTACTTCTGTCAGTAATGGAGAAGCCATTTTCCTCCCAAGACCTTAAACAAACAAAACAAAGATTTTTCTAATAGCTAATACAACATAAATGGATACTTCTTGTTGAAAAGTAAAATATAAAAAATATAGGTAAGTACAGAAAAATGAGTATTTGCATGAGCCAAGGTTGTCCACTATTCCTACATTTCTGTTTAGTTCAGTACAGAACATCTCAAAACTAAACATTTTGGTCACAGAGGTCATATCAGTTTAAAAACTTCCATCTGCTCTGCCACATTGATTTTCTAATGCACATAACATGTTAAAATGAATATAGTCAATAGTTCAGCAGACCAGACAAATCAGAGGCCAGAAACGCTGCAAAGATTATCTTGATGCTTCACCAATCACAAGTATGGCCTAATGTCAGGAGATTAAAGGGATTTAATTTAATGTCAAGGGATTAAGTTTTATACTTTATTACAAGTTAAACACTTCATAAGCAATTATAAGCAGTGGAATATGCCAGGAAACACATAAAAGTGAAAATAATAATTTTGAGAAAAATGGTATTTTAAGTTGGAAAGTGTGAATCAACAATTAAAATCTGGGGCAATCTGACCTGCATCTCCCCTATTGTGGCAGGCAAACAGGGAAAAGGCTAACAATGTGAGGATCTCACCAGCACAAGATCTCACCAGGCTTGTAACAAAACTCCTTAGAATTCTGTTCAAGGAGTCAGACATAGTATTTCTTGGTAATCTGGTACATTTTTACTGTGGCTCAAATATATTTATTATTTATTGTCAGCATTTTATTTCTAAAGAAAAATGTAAAAAGCCAACATTATGAACTTGCTTCAGGACAAAGTCTGCAGACAGACTTGTTTCTGTTACAAAATTACTTGCTAATTTTAAATCTAAATAGAAATAGTACTCAAAACAGGCATTTGCTTGTTTGTTGGCTGGTTGGTTTTAAGGAAAAAGGCTGACAGGACCAGTGTTTATGCAAACTAAAGCACAGTGTTTGCCTGGCACTCAGACATGAAGCCCTGGAACACCTTCCTCTGAAAGAAAAGGTTGACTTCAACAGGCTTAATCAGCCCACCTGTGTAGACAATCATCGCAGCTTAGTTGCACATAAAAGCCAGAATGGGAGATTTCATAGTAGTATTTATTATCAATTTAGTTTCGCAGATGTGGGAAACAGTTAAGATCTTTTCCCGAACGGAAGTTACACTTTTTAGGTGTCTTTCCCGTATTGTTACCTAGTTCAGAAAAACATTATAATGTAAAACACACTTCTCTGAAATAGTACTTATCTGATTACACAAACTTCTTCTCATATGCTTCTTTAAGAAAAGACTCCAAAACAGCAATATAATACCATAACCTACAAAGCATACACTGAATTAAAGTATTCAGAGGCGATGAAGTTCTGCAGTTTCAGAGACCATGTCCATTGAAAAAAATGCAATTCTTTCAGCATATGATCCTAAGTCCTGATTTTGGAAGACTGAAAGATGCTTTAAATTTCAGAAAATCTCAATCCGGTTTTGCTCTTAATTAACTCTCACAGTATATGATGACTCTTACAGTACCTTCCTGCATTTCTTCCCGTGTATCCTTGTATGAAAGAGTAATGAGAGAAATTTGCCTGTTAATGCATTTATCTAATAGTTCATTATCATCATCAGGGGTCAAAATATTAATCACCCTCATGTATTAGAAAAGAAAAAAAACACTAATTACACAAAGTAAATGCTAGTAATTAGTGACACAAAGTACATGGATATATAGTGAAACAGCCTCTTGTTACACTGAGACACACATGTAAGTATCATAAACTAGTACCTAGCTACTGAATTTAGAATAAAGCAGAGTAAATTTAAAATAAGCTGAAGTAACAAGAATAAATGCATGATAAGTTTAAAACTAGAAGTGTAATTAACTGAGAACGGCTTATGTTATGTATCTGATGGCTATATATATATCTCTGCAGTTCAAGCACTTGTCTTACTACTTCAAGGCAGTATTTCCAAACTCGCCCAGTTTGTTCAGCCTGGAAAAGAGAAGGTTCTGGGGAGATCTTAGAAGCCCATTCCCATCCCTAAAGGGGCTCCAGGAAAGCTGGCGAGGGACTCTGGATCAGGGAGTAGAGTGACAGGACAAGGGGGAATGGTTTTCAACTGAAAGAGGGGAGATTTAGATGAGATCTGAGGAAGAAATTCTTTGCTGTGAGGGTGGTGAGCCCTTGGCCCAGGTTGCCCAGAGAAGCTGTGGCTGCCCCATCCCTGGAGGGGTTCAAGGCCAGGCTGGACGCAGGCTTGGAGCAACCTGGTCTGGTGGGAGGTGTCCCTGCCCAGGGCAGGGGGTGGCACTGGATGGTCTTTAAGGTCCCTTCCAACCTAAACCATCCTATGATTCTATGATATGCTGATGCAGTGTTCACTGCAGATCCAACTCATTTGCTTCTGCATTTTTCCCCCAATAGACAAGCGATCCAGAATTTGAATTTACTTCAGAACTTGGCATTATATATCTGAATACATACAACAAATAAATTGCTGGTTTACTCTGCTGTTATTGTTGTTGTTCACCTCTGTGTAATGCATGAGGAGGACTTGTTTTTAGTGACCTCTGGTAAGTAAATACAGACTTATTTTAGTATCGTGCACGATCAAGACTCCAATTAGTTTCACTGATGCAATCTACATGCTCATTTCCAGGAGTGGTGGAGCAAAAGAATTTCCTCTCAAAAATACATTTGTGTGAGCCAGTGATGGACAACAGCCATCCATCACAGTGCTAGATATTTAAAACCTTAGAAACAAATGGCAGAGTCTATAAAATACTACAAAAAAGTACTTGTACACTTTAACACTAGAATACTGCAAATGCTTATTTATTTCCACAGAACGCAAATTCAAAACAGAATATAATTCATTAAGTAAATGCAAGGCAATATGAATGTTGACCTTCCAAAATACACAAGAACACAGCCAAAAAATGGAGCCACTAGTATATCTTAAGTCAGAAGGTTATAGAAGTATCAGTTCTACCTGGGTCCCCACTCTGACCTCTCAGTAACATCAGCAGGACTGGCAGAGGTGCCCATTAACATCCCACTGACTCTGTACCAGTATAAGCAATCAACATAATCTGTAAAAGAGGAAAGCCAACAGATTGTCTGGAGGATAGGGAGGAAGAGACTGGCTATTACCTAATGAAATAGTAGCAGTAGTAATAATAGTAATAATACCACTTCTCTAAGCCTCCTTAGAAATTTTGCTTAATTGTATGCTGTAGATCCAATTCTGATTCTAGAGATGCTGCTGTAACTCAAACATTTTCATCTGGCAATTTACACAAGAAGCAGATTCAGTGTGTTTACAAAGGTTATTTAATGTCTTCACTGTTCTCTTATGAGAGCTCCATTCTGCAAGGCCAGCACATGTCTTAGTGAGTCATGCTGGGGTGCTGCTTGGCAATTCCAGTTTCTTCTTGAATTACTTTAACTGGTTAAATAATATATATTTTAATATTCAGTTGGGGTTTTTTGCCTACAAAGGATTTACTACAGAGTTGTGTGGGTTTTTTTAAGTATTTATTCTCAAAGTGAAAAGAAGCCTAAAGAAATGGCTCTGCATGCAATTTAAAAGAAATGATCAAAACATCTAATCTTTCCCTCAGCATTCTCCCTAGAATTTTCCCCTGCCCTTATGAGTATTGGAACTTGTAACAGCACAGAAAAGATTTTGTTATTGTTGACACAGCTGTCAAGATTTCTCAATAAAAAAAAAAAGAAATAATTTTATCAAAACAAAAAGTATCTTTAATGAAGCGATCTACATTGGAAACTCACTTCTTACCCTTTAGTGAACAATTTGTTACAGGGACTTCATGCTCCTGTCTTCTAATTGACACATTTTTTTACCTCAAGAGTGTTTTTCTCTTTCTTTGAATATATCCTGTCATGCAGGACTTACATACAAAATAAAATTAATTTGGCTGAATCTCTAATTTGATTCTGTTGATTAAAAAAAAAAAAGTATCTGTCAAATGATTCAAACCATTCCATCAACAAAACATCCCTGGCTACTTTGAGATCTTTTCTGCAGAAGCAATTTACAAAAGAATATCTTTTCTGGAAAATTAATTCATAATTTTAAAATGTATAGTTCAAGAGCCTTATCTTCTGAAGTACTGAATGTCTTCGTTGACATCTTCAACTTCCTCTGAAGGCACAAATATGAAGGAAGTTGTGCATTTTGCAGATTTATGTTCTAAGCCATCACGTGCATTACAATTTGCTCTGTCATACACTGTCTCTTAGTCTCTCTCTGGCATTTCTGTTACTATATATCCTAGAAAAGGGTTTATCAGACAAAATAGACATTAGTTACTTATTGGTGGTATTCAAATAAAAAGCCAAATTTACAAATGAGATAGATAAATTCCCTCTCTGATTTTTAGAAGAACTAAGCAGTCTTGTAAAATTTTATAGAGACCCGTTAGCTCCTCAAGTGAATTGCTGAGCAAGAGAATTAGCTTTGGGCAAAGCAGCAATTCTTTGATATATTACTATGATTAAAAAAATTTACAGAAATGCACTTGCAACGTGTTTTATGGAAACGCATTTTTTTTCCCCCAATTCGGCTTTTATTTCTGCATCAGGAATTCACATTTAAGATAGAAAATGATAGCTGAGATCAATGTTATGGTCATTTCACAAAGCCTGAGTATTATTGGAAGTAACAATTTTGCTGGCTATAGAGGAAGAGTCTGAAAAATTAAGGTAGTTCACACCTGCTTATACACAGCTACAGCGTCTGCTCAAGACACTCCTCATTCAGTGACACTTCTCAATTTCTTTTTTTTTTTTTATGGTAAAGGGGGTAAGTTTGAAGGAAATATAAAAAGGAAAATTGATCGCACAGTGCATTGAAAGCCTCCGCAAGCAACATTTGTAAGGGCTCCAAGGTTGTTTTTTAACTTTATTTACGCCTATAGCATTTTTTTGTCACAAAAAGTATAAGTATACAGGATATATATGTACCTTACATATTTTCTAAAATTATTGTTTTATTAAGACTTACAGCTGAATGCCCTATTATTTTTTTTTTTTAGTGTTCCTTCTTTAGCTTAAAGTATGACAGATACAGCTCAATTCTGGCACTGAAAGGAAAATACATTGCCCTCCAACAGCAATTAAACTCTTAAATTAAACATGTGCAGTCAATTCTCATTGGCAGGGATTATTTTTCTTGTTTTTAAGAACAAAAGGCCCCTTTACACAGTATAATGAAACCACGTACACCTGTGCACATGTACACAATAATACACCTCCACATACTTAACAGCACATAGATTGTCAAATAATTCTCAAATTCCAAAGTCATATATAAGGAAAGAAAGAATTACTTCAATCAAGGCCATCATGGTCTCCATACCTGTTTACAATATGGATTCTGTGCATCATATTACTGACAATCCCCCCTGTTTTTAAAAAAGAAATGCTTGGCATTTTTGTATTTAAAAGACTTTTGTTGTTGTTATGGTACCTAAATGATTAGCAACACCAGTGCCATGGATTTCAATGAGGCTTCCATTCATAATTCTGTGGACTTACGGAATGCCTGTGCAAACTACATATACTAGAAATTCCACATTCCTCTACAGCTAGTTTCTGTCAGCACAATGAATCCTTCAATAAAAACAAAAAGTCAAGAGAAAAAAAGAGCTATTGAGATAACAGCGCTACGTAAATCAAAGTAGTTCTAATGAATTCAGTGCAGAAAAGCCAGCTCAGAGAAGCTAAAGATCTGTCCAAATATGTTGAACAAATCAATCAAAATTGAGTGCCATTGTTTTCTTACACATCATAATATGATTTTAAGATCAGCTGATCTATGCGGTTAATTAATTTAGCTATATCTCAGCATAGCACAAAACATGTTTTCACTGGGAAAATAGTACAACTCTATTGATCACAAGATGCTGAGATATTGCTACTTTGACACCCCAGACAGAATTCTGAAGGACAGTCTATATTCTCCCAGTTTCACGAAATAAAGACGTCTCACACAATTCAGAAGTTGTCTTCAGGGCTTTATCAAATCCCTAGATCCCCAGAAGGGCTAGGCCCCAGCCAGAAGATACTAAGGCTCAGAAGAGGGATACACACAGCCCTTCCCAAAAGGCCCATTCACTTACATGTTCTGTCTGCAAGGCAGAATAGTGGAAAATAAACGCTACACGGAAGACAGTTGTGCTGTCCTCTTTAGCCTCATCATGACTTAGAAAAAGGCAACAGTAATACATGGGAAATCTATCAGGAATTCTCTAAAGTGGGATTGTGACCAAAGATAAAGTCTTACACAACTTACACCACCGTCTGTTTCTGGCCTACTTCTGAGAAGCCCAATGATTGTCCTACAAGTGTCTATGACATTACAGGTTCAAGGTAACAAAACCAGGAACTGCATGATATTTCTTTCACTTTTACATCTCTACTTCAGGATTGCTTAAGATACGTTATCACTGCTTTAAAATGTAACCAATCTAGAATTATTTGGACAACAGTAACTCTTGTGGTTTGGACCTCTTCAGCCAATTTTTCAAAACATTCTCCAAGAACTTATTAAAAATATTTTCTTATTTTAATCAGGTTTAGAGTTCTTTGCTTTGTCTGTTTTCCTGTATTTTAGCTATCACCATCATTAGCCACACTAAAAATGTATCATCAGACATTACGTAATTGCAATATTGAGTAAATTTAGTGCCATGGCTGTGCCGTAAGTCACTTCTTGCACAACAGCCACATTTGTAACTGTGACACTTCATTCACAGACCAAGGACTACACTCATGAGAATTTATACCTTCACATGGCTTCAATTTAAAAATAAGGGATCAAAAATGGCAAGCATTTCAGTAAAAGATTCACAAAATACCAGTCAAGATCACTCATATTTCTTGCATTTATTGCTTGAAGCTTTTTTTTCTCTCAATTCTGGGATGCAGAGAAGGGCAAGAAAAAGTAACCTCTCTGTTCCTGGGAAGAACTTCTCACAGCAACAGAAACAGCTTCAACGGTTATGGCAGAGTTCAAAAGCTGTAAGTGTAGCTCAGAGAAATATCCTTGGGTTTACGGTTTCAGACTTCATGACCAGAACATGTTAACCTGACATACATTAGATAATCTCACTGGTAAGAGACTGAACCCATTTACAAGCGAAAAAACTATCAAGGAAAAAGAAAAAAAAAGAAAAAATATGAAGAGTTTTCATTTACCATACAATCAAAATGATTTCTATTCACTGAGTTGTGGGAATAGAACTGTTTAATTACAGTGGTGGAAAAATTTGGCACAAGAGTTTTAATTTTCCAAGACACTGAAACTTCAGTCATAGTTTCTTTTTGTTCAAATTGGGTTTGAAGCGCTCATCATCATCACCGGATCACAGAAAGTGCAGGAAGAACTAGGGTTTTACATATATTTACAATACTTTAAATATTTAGGCATCAAGTCTATTAAAAAAGCACCTATAAATGTATTTAAAAAAAAAAAAAGGAAACGCAGTGAGATAGAAAGAAAGGAAACCAGAAAGAAACGTTAAATTTTACAATATATCAAATCTTTACTTAATACAATGATTAGCTGGATGTAACTTTTAAATCCAGAATACCAGAATGATACAATTTAAAATAATTTCTAATCGAACAGCGACTTTGTGTCATATATAGCAAGATAATTCATGCTCTGTAGAGTAAAAAATGTAGGTCAGGACCCACAGGCTATAGTCTAGCTAAGCTGCTGTGAGTTTAATGTATTATTCTTATGTGAAAATAATAAAATAATTCAATTTCACACACAAGCCAATGATCTTCAAACATTCTGGTTTCTGAAGAGTAAAAGGAGACTGACACCTAACACCTGACTGGTATGAAAGTCACCCTACTAGATGCAAAAACTTTTCAGTAGGAAAGCAAGTGGAAAATACCAAAACTTTGCCTTGCTGAAAGACATTACAATGGACCAGGAAAACTGCAATTGATGCTGAGAACTGCCAGTCAGTTCACCTACTTGTACATTTCACACACCTCCTTTCTGCTCTAACAGGTCTGCACTCTACTGTTCTAACTGAATGTCTCCTAAAGAATAACAAGGCTTACCACTATCTCTTACTTCATCTAAATCATCTTTTCTTCTTTTAGGGATCTCTAACTGCAGTGGTCTCACTGTGTTTTGTATTCGTTTAGCAAATCAAATAATTAAGGTTATAAGAGTGATTGAAATAAAAAAGAGAAAGGGGGCCAGCAAAACTAGGAAGTCCTTTTACGGTCCAATGTATTGGTTTAGTGTACACTTGACTGATCCAGTTGTATGTTGGACACATGACATTTTAAAAATGTTGGAAGTGTTACTTGTGGTCTTACCTCCAGTATCTCACCTCTCTGACAAACCTCTCAAACAATAAGTACAGCAGAATTTGAACATGGGTCAGAGTCTGCGTTAACCTTACCATTACAGGAAAATACTAATTGCTTTAAATAACTTTCTCCCAGAAAATTGGTGATGTGATAGTCAAATCAGCAAGCCCTGTACTACATAACCAGCTTTGACAGGAAGGGTGCTGCTCTATCTTAAATCACACAATTGTAGTCTGATTTCTCCAGGGATGACAGCTCAAGGGAGAAAACATCAAGAACAGGAAAGTTTTCATGAGAATTAACACTGGGACCTGCCTCTGAAGTTCTTTTTAATGTTCCTCTCTGCCTACCACTTACACTGAATATTTCTTGTACCTGTAGAGATTTCAGGGGGTAAAGGCGTACACATCGCAGAGCTGCAGGACAAGTCATGTTATGTTAGGGAAAATATTTTAAAGAGCTATTTTACACTGTTTATGGCTGCAGCATATTTAAACACAATACCCAATATTAAATAATGTATCCTTATTTAACCAGCACTATCCCTCTACACAGCAAGAACAGTATCTATAGCATCTGTTCCATTACATCAATACATAAAGGCGGCAAATAACATTTTGGGTGTGTATTAGTATGTAATATCCCCAATGCTGCTTGTGCAAAATTACTTTAGTCATGAGTTAAGGTCACATATTTAATTTACAGTTCTGTGCAACCCTTCTGGCCATGCCAGAAATGAAATCTGTGAAGGTTCAAAGATGTCTGTAGTTTCATCTGTGGACAACAGAGATGATTCTTACTCAAGCAAGACTCCCACTAACTTCCCAAAAACACTGCCATACAAAGGCCAGAGAATAGACCCATGAGGGCAAAGGCCTTCTGAACATGACCTAGTACTTCACTGACTAACCTTAAACTCAGGAATAAGGCGCATTCACTATGAAGCTGAAAGCCGGCCTATGAGAAGACAGCCTGCGGTGCCAAAACACAGCACTTAAGAGTTGCTAAGAAGCTGCAGGCATATGCATTTCACACAATTTTAGACTACCCAAAATCAGCAAGACCAGCACAAGACACACTGCACACAAACTTGCAGCCACACTGTTTACTAGGAAAGCTTCTTTTTGGCCAGAAAAAGGCTATTTGTCAACATTTCCTTCCTCCTAACACCCAAAACTACTTTAAAAACTAGCGATGGATTATGGCAGCACTCACACAAGTTGAGCCATGCAATAGCAATCAGCTCAGAAAGAAAGGGCGTTAAGAAAATTTTTGTTATGCAAGATCCATTCAGATCCTGATTCATATTCCTCACCTGAATCAACCAGATGTACTGCAATCTAGACAACCTGCCTCTTGGTGAATGCTCAATTTAATCATCAGACTATGTATTGGTAAGAAAACCCTCTTCAAAAGACCTTACCCTCCTTTAATTTCTGATGGAAAAATTAGCAAAGAAATTGAGGAATACACAGTGAACCTAATGAAAAAGGTCAGTTTGAATATATAGATTATAAATTAGGTAGTTGTTCTGTGATGATAATTATTATAAACTTAATGGAAAACAGAAATCTGTGTAAAAAATGGAAAATATTTGAGTTCAACATTCTCCCATCAACAATAAAAAATTATCTATTAGCTTTTCTTAATATGGACCTGCAGAAAAACACCTGGCTACCAATGAGCAACTCCCAACTTGATAAATCACAATTTTACAATTAGAAGAGGAGGTGGTTTAGTTCCTTTTAAATCTTCAATGATTTTAAACATGCTTACTCCACTTGTAAACTCTTGCAGTAGAGTTCATTTAAACCTGAAAATATTAGGACTTGTTTTGATCTTAAACCAAAAGTGGTGCAGACAACAATTGAAAAACATAAGCAAGACCACGGTGAGTGCAAATAAGAAAGGCACAGAACACATCAACAGCAGCAAAAATCCACCCTCTACTTGAGTTCACATTAAGGCTCATGATCCGACTGAATTCCCATGTTTCTCAGAGATCCCATAGGAAAGAGAAAGGAAGAATATCTGAAAAACAGATGGCCACATCTCTTTTTCTTCAGTTAACGTTTAAATTCAGATATCTTGCCTCTGTGATTCAAAACTTTTGGGCACTTTCATGTTGCAAGTGCCAGACAGTATGGGCTGGCTACTTAGGAGACCATGTCGCACCAAATATAAAAGGTTTTCCTTCACACCGTTCAGTCAAATATTGCAGTACATTCTGGAAATCAGATCAAATTAAGCATACGGCTATTCAGCCATTACAACAAACAAGCTTCCCAATCTATCCACTCAGTAATTTAAAGCCACTTCATTACAGCAATGCCTTTTAAAAAGTAATAAGATTATGAGTGCTTCTAGTTAAACTATTAGGTTTGTCTTTTCTTCCCATTAAATTCACTCTCTTATAAAGAGGAGATGAGCATATCTGAAACCAAAATTGTCCCCATCCTAAGAACATTTATGCAGTTCCTTTTCTGAGAACGTATTTTAACACTCCAACAAGAAAAATCTGCCTATGTGAAGATAAACCAAAACAGCAGAGCAGCATGACCATGTGCAAGGTCACCGTTCTATGATTCAGTCAGAGCACTGCAATTTATGTCTAATGTGCCAATTGCTGAGTTGCTAATGGCAAGATTCTTAACACTTTTAAGCACTGGAAAAGTAGAACCCCAGCTTCCCTAGTCTACAAGCCACAAACTGCAGTCAGATTATTTTCCTGTATCCTTAAAAATTTCCGTTACGTATACTTCAGTCCTCAAAACACACCAAACGTTTTGGTCATTTTCTGAAAGTACAAATTTTAAGAAAGGTTAAAGCCTCAATTCATAAAACAAAGACTATAAAAAGAAAAGCAAAAAGAAAGAAAAAGGAGGAGGAATGCCTCAGGCACTGTTTTCATTCTGAAAGATTAAGGAAGGAGGAGGCTCTTACAATTACAGACGAGGTGACTATGCTCTCACAAATAACAGGCTGGACAGACATCAACTCCATTTTAAATCTCCAAGTCTTTTCCTGCTGTTTGTAGTAACAAAAATACCTTAAAAATATATTTAATATATCTGAGAAAAAAACCTTTACTTCCCCTGCTTTTATTAGTCTTGCCTTCAGTCTTACTAAATTACACCAACCCCAATTGAAATACTTTTTTACATTTAAGAATGCTACTTAATCATATTTCTTTCCTAATACAGGTGTGCTTTTCACCATATATATTGCGCTCAACACTTAGACATAAATGCATTTGCTCAAAATAGCATCAATTATGTATATGTATTTATTTAATATGCGGAACAATTAAATTCACAGAATAATTTGTTAAAAGGATAATCACACAAGAGCTCCAAAAATTAATGGTTACTACCTGAAGATCTGACAGCATAAATAGCAAGTACTGCTTTTAGGAATGTAAGTATTTTTTTTAATGATAATTTAGAATGCCAGTAGAACTCCATGAATTCTGTAAAGGACAGAACTTTTCTTCCAACATTTTTTCCAAAGCAGGATTAGTTTCATTCTACAGCAAAGGATGTTGACATGAAGGACATTACATGACACGGAAAATTTCACATCACTGGTCAGCAACAAAGACAGAAACAGAATCCAGTTCTTCTGAACTTTAAGCTCCTATTCAAAATAGCCATTTATCCCTCACGACCATTAAAGGGAAGGGAAAAAAATTATATAAATCAAGCATTAAAAATGTAGGCAGTAGCAAATAGGAGAAATCAGTTTCTCCAAGGGGCAAAAAGCTTCTGTCTTGGCTGAAGATAGGATTTCATTCAGTGTATTTGATTTATAACACCCAGAAGTTTGCCTACATCCATACATAAAATAAATACTATATGTTACTGTAGAAAAGGTTCAAGATACAGATTTGCATCAATATATGGAATTGCAAATAGTCACATGTACAAAATCAAGTGGTCCCTTGCCCTCAGTCCTGAGCATTGTACAGAACAGAAGCCCTACATTTTAGGTAGTCTGCATAATGAGTAGATAGATGTCAGTAATTCAAGCCTTAAGGCAGCACTAGCAAATGAACTGATAATTTGATATATATACCACATTTGTTCTTTCTGAACATGTTAGACTTCAAATACTGGGGAGGTGGAGACAAGTCATCTACAGAAAATTTTACTTTGGTGTGGCCTAAAAGCTTACAGACAAGTTAGCTGTTGATACAATGAGAAAAGATGGGCTGACTGCAGCAGTTTTGTCTATATTCATTGTTGTCTAATATTATATAAATACCTATTTTTGTAAGCAGAAACTGGGATTCTTAGTCTCACAACTCATTTCCTCTCTTATTTACACGATCTACTTATTCTAACTAGAAAAGAAAAAGCAGACTGACAATCAGTTTATTCCAAGCTGTTCCAATTATGTACTCACTTGATTTCAAGCGTGAATAGTTTGAATATGATATAAGAAAAGTGCTGGAATGGAAATAGCTGTTGACAGGCTCCTACCTATGGGAAACAGGAAACATATCTACTGTTTTAGGGTATTGTCATCAAACAGCCACTCAAGTCTCCAGAGACACTTTCAGGATTGTAGGGAAATGTTAGAAGGCTCAGACTTTCTTTTCTCCAAGATTTTTATTAGAAGAAATTCATTCAAATTCAGAAAACTCAAAGAAACAAGCAGGCAAGCAGAGCTAGCTACAGGTCCTCAAGGTACTACAAACCAAGTGAGTGTTTAGTGTATCTCAAAACTATTAGATTAAACTCAGCATAGATACAGTCTTTATTGCAATGTAATGCTTAGTTACTTATTTTTCTGCAATGCTATGAAAACCTTTCAAGAACACATGCCCTAGAAACTTCTGTTACACAATAATCATTATCAAATACTGGTCATTAAAAACCCATTGTGGCTAACCAATTATAGTTGAACTTTAGCTGTACTGCTCTATACCATTTACTACTCCAGACACTTATGACCAACATTAATTTAAGCAGCTATATACTAAATAAGTATGCTGAATCAGATTTCTTTAACAGAAATATGGTAAATGTTAGGCATGTTTTGAGACCAGGGCATCCATTTAGTTTCTAGGCACACACACTAACAAATGTCCACCAAACAAGTATTTACATGTCGGAGGGTGTTTGTCTGTACTGCAATATGAAAGATAGCATAGAAATGCCTTTTAAGCACCTTCAGTGTTTTTTCATAATAGACTGCAGCTGTGGATTGCTCAAGAACTACACACCCCGTTTTAACCCTGCACTGGAAACATTCAAGGATAATGATCCTCTCTGCCCATCAGATCACTGTACTTGTGCAGGAAGTAGACTGAAAAGCATTTCTTGTGGCCACTCCATTTTTTATTTCTTAAATCCCAATAATGCCAGCAAGCAAATAAAGAAGAAAACCTGGGAACAAAGTATCTAAGCAAAATATCAAGGTGATTTTATTCATCACATGTTGTTCCTTTAAAGGAAGAGTCCTGGGCAGCCAACTAAAGGACTGCCTCCTTGCTGGCCTTGTGGAAACCCTTGAAAGGCGCCAGGATTCTGTCTCCCCACTCCAGAGCACCGTCAGGTAGATGCGGCAACGGGAAAGCGACTGGGCAAGGGCAGATCTGCAGCGCAGTAAAGGCAGTAAAGAGACACTGTGGAAAGGAATCTGGAGCCAGATGCACAGGCAGTGCTCAAAAGTGGTGGAAAGAATTTTCTTTAGGCCTAAAAGAGAATATTTATGCAATCCACAAAGCCACTGGACATTGCAAACCTGGAAAACTGGGAATTAGGCAGGTATTTAAAAAAATACAATTAAAAAATTAATTTCTTTCTCAACCTTTTCCTTTTATTTTCACCCTCTAGAACTTGCAGTTCAAGTTTGCATCTTAAACTTCAATCTGAGCTTTAGCTCAGCCCTTGAAACTCAAAACCTTTTGGTATCTTAAGGAAGCTGGAAACAAGGAAACTCTTGATCTCAACACACTTAATTTCTAACTTCCCTGCTCATAACAGCTATGACACTGGATAATCAAGTACTATATTCTGAGTGCAAGTATGCTTTTACCTTCTCATTTAAACTTGCTCACTCTAAAGTTCACCTACAGCCATCCTTCTACTCTAACCAGAGTGAAACAAAACAAAAGAAAACCAAACCAAACCTCCAAAAAAACCATAGCAACAGTTGTGTCTGAAGAAAATATCCACAGGTACTAAAAAGAGGACCTATAAACCTTATAACAAAAGTGTGGCCATCAGCATTGTAGTCCATTCTTTGCACAGTTTTTGTTGCAGCCACTGAAATGCCTCAAACATTTGATTCCCAGTTTTATTCCACATCCTCCTGAGGAAAAGGGCACAGCAGAGCCACTGCTCAAAGTATCACTGTTGTCACCCTGCCGGCTCAGCTGAACCCATCAGGAAAGTTCTATTTGAAAATTGCCAGACCATCTCAACTTTGCAGCACATCCTGAAAATGAACACACTAACCCTAACTACAGCCGTACACTACATTCAGATCTCCAGAGACCCTGGAGTAGTGACTTCTGTTTTTCTAAACCAAGAGTGAAATGTAAATACATCAACATTTAAGGCAACAATAAGGCTAAGTGTAGGGTGCTGCACCTGGGGAGGAATAACCCCCTGCACCAGTACAGGTTGGGGCTGACCTGCTGGAGAGCAGCTCAGTGGAAAGAGACCTGGGAGTCTCTTTATTGACCACGAGCCAGCAATGTGCCCTCGTGGCCAAGGCAGCCACTGGCATCCTGGGATGCATCAAGAGGAGTGTGGCCAGCAGGTCGAGGGAGGTCATCCTCCCCTTCTACTCTGCCTTGGTGAGGCCGCACCTGGAGTACTGGGTTCAGTTCTGGGCTCCCCAGTTCAAGAAGGACAGGGAACTGCTGGAGGGGGTGCAACAAAGGGCTACGAAGATGATTAGGGGACTGGAGCACCTCTCTTATGAAGAAAGGCTGAGGGATTTGGGTCTCTTCAGTCTGGAAAAAAGATGGCTGAGGGGGGACCTTATCAACGCTTATAAATACTTCAAGGGTGGGTGTCAGGAGGATGGGGCCAGGCTCTTTTCAGTGGTGCCCAGTGACAGGACAAGAGGTAACAGGCACAAACTTGAGCATAGGAAGTTCCACCTAAACATGAGGAGGAACTTCTTTACTTTGAGGGTGGCAGAGCACTGGAACAAGCTGCCCAGAGAGGTGGTGGAGTCTCCGTCTCTGGAGACATTCCAAACCCGCCTGGACACGTTCCTGTGCAACCTGCTCTGAGGTGATCCTGCTCTGGCAGGGGTGTTGGACTAGATGATCTCCAGAGGTCCCTTCCAACCCTATGATTCTATGATTCTAACATGCCAAACTCTGCAAATACACAGTTGTTTATTTACTCATATATAAACGGCCTAACTGGAAGCTATTACGTAAGAGGCTAAATGAGCAACTAAATCACTTTTCAGAGTATAATATGATGGGGGCAGGGAGGGTAGAAACCAGACAAGAATCAGAAAGTAATCCGTCCACAGAGGAACATCATTTAAGATACACATTTTTCATTTCTGCTGACAGTTGCTTGAAGGGTCTTATTTTTCTGAAAGGG